>VUQK01010523.1:74522-84069 GCA_015106715.1 Bujurquina vittata | reverse complement strand
TATATATATTTATTAACCAACTAAAAGCTGATAAAAATCGAGAATGTGCAGACATTAACTCATGGACAGTTGGCTTATTCACATTTATTTGTACTGGAAAGTTATTTTACTTTTTCTTTACAAATGATAAAATAGATATTCCTCAAACAACTTAAAAATACTTGGATACAATAAAAATATCAGTGTTTTGAAATCAGTGTGACACCATGGTTTGGGAGGGGTAAATAAATAGATACATAGATCAAAAATATATACTTGGGTTCTTTATAAGGACTTTAATTATAGTTTTTCATTCATCAAGCATTTAAGTTTTTATCTCCTGCTTATCAAACTTTGTCACTGACTAGTCATGAAGAGGTGCAAAAACTCCAGGCGCAATGATACTGCATGACTGAAGCATTTATGAAAAGTCAATTTTTTTCTTTATGATAACCCAAATGAAGCAGTTGCTAGAGTTTTGACCCCTTCAGGTTTATCCTCTACACCATGCACTTTAAGTATATGATTTGTGCCAGAAACATCTATTCTAGTACTGAATACTACTGATTCACCAGCGGATATTGTGCATTCCAACAAGAGCTCGTCTGTCCTATAAACTGAACTGTGACTGAGCATACAGTGAAAATCTAAACAACCCATCTCAACAGAGTCTGTTGCAGAGATGGGTTAAATAACCACCAAATACTGTAGCATGAAACTGTTCGCAGCTATATTCCTCATTCAGAACCACATGGTACATCAAATCCAAAGAGCAAAGGTTTACATTAAGGAGACGGATGTAGTGCAGGAGGTCAGATATCCAGCCAAACTCTCCACTCCAGAATAAACCACAGGATGAAGTCCGTTCAAATAGCCGTGCTGTTCCAAATGTTGTCCTGCTTCTCCATCCTCATATTCTGCTTTACACCGACTGCCGGCTGTCTGACTGGCAGGAGGTGTGACATGCAGGCAGCTGCTCTGGATGTGGTGGTCCTGCTGGACAAAGGTAGCAGACGAGGTTGTGCTAATTTGTGGCTCCGTCACCAGGCTGTCCTCCCTCAGCTCCTCCCACAGGTTACCTGCAGAAAGAAGAAACGGGGCGTATTTTAGCCAGTCATTATTCAGGAGCAATGCTGCACTTTGACTGGTATTTTACAGTTAAAAGGATTCAATTACGTCTCAGTGGATGCTGATCTCCTCTCCTCTCAATGACATTTCATAGAGCCATTTTGTTTCCAGGCTTCATTTAAGATGTTCCTTTTATCTTGAACAACAAGGCCACCCATGTCTCCTGACTGACCTTCATAGGTTTGTAAGACTACAATCATCCCCTGCTGACAGTACAGGTTATGTTTGCAACCCTTCTCCTTGGTTTATTAGTTTTGTAAGTAAGCTTAATATTTAACATTTTTCACTAAATCTTTACTTTTTTAAAAATTGACATTTTGTGGGATTTTTTTTTATCTGATCTATTTTTGGATGTATTTTTTACCTTGCTGACAATTAAAATGAATTTTTTGAGGAGAATCAGCCTTAACAAGTAAGTAAACAGAAGGTCAAAATACATCTTGCAGGTCAAAGAACTCTTACATTTGGAAATAGCTGTAAAATAAGAAAGACAAAGGATTATGAGGGCTTTATCTACCAAGCAAGAAACATCAGCTCATCAGTGTTCTCTGGTGGTCAAACAGCAACTAGTTTCTAAATACCCTCAAATATCTTTCAGATTAATTTTCTTATTACCTCTTTATCAGTATCCAAAGCCAATATCTGCAGACGTTGGATCAAAGTGAGCAAATCTTTGTGCACTCTATAGGCTCATTTACCCCCAGTTCCTTGCTTGTTTTTGTATCCATCATATTGTCTCTTGCTTTCTTACCTTGCAGCTGCAGGTCAGTCAGACTGGGGTTGAGCATGTCAATGTCATAACTGGTGTCTCCCTCCAACAGCAAGTCCTGCATGCTCCTGGGCCCAACACTGTACTCGGCCTGGAGAACATCGTCATAAACAGGCGGCATCTTTCCAGCCAGGGGGGAGCGCAGACTTCCCGTGGCCGAGGGGACACCAGCTGCAGGCTGCTGTCCACTGGGTGAGTACAGGGCGAATGAGTTGCTGGGGTGTGTGACAGCAGGGGGGAGATAGCAGGGCTGCTGAGGTTGAACGTGAGCGTACTGTGACCGGCGAATGGTCTGGCACGCTGGGCGAAGCTCAGCTGGGGTACAAGCATTGTAGACGGGGGTTGCTCTGTTTAGTGAGGCTGATTTAGTGTAAGGCGGCAATGACCTGAGTTTTTCCGGTCTTTCTCCCAGTAGCCGATCAAGGTCTTCTGTAGAAAAAGTAAAATAAGTATCGAGCTTTGATACATTTAAAAGTAGCAGAAAATCTTTTACTCAAATCTCTGGTAAAAAAAAATAATTCTGAATTATTTGACTTTCTGCTCTACAACTTCTCACACTGGATACCTGCAGGACCCACCTGGCTTTGCCATGCTCCTGCGAATAGTGATGGGGTCTTTGCGGCGCCACTTGTGCAGCTCCTCCTGCATTTTCTCCACCTTTGCTGGATTGAGCGCCCACAGGCAGCCTTTGCGAGATGTGCTGCCGTTCCTGTTCTCCACCTTCTCAAAGCACTTATTCAGGGACAGGTTGTGGCGCACAGAGTTCTTCCATCCATCAGGAGCGGTCTAAACGCAGAAAGGAAAAGGTAAATGCAGAAGATGTGTATGAAATGGGTTCAAGCAGCTATTCTTACATTAACAACTCAGCTGCCAGGAAACCGCAAATCACTTTAAACAAGTTGGACAAATTCAAAGGCTGGTCTGATCGCCAGGTGAGAGATCATGAATGTCAGGATTGATTGTGTTGGGAACATGAATGTCCATACAGAATTTCCAGAAGTCAAACTCATACCATGCCTCTATAATGGAAAAACCAACAAAGTTTCATAATTTCCACAGTATTTTTCCACATCTTGAGCATGACTTTTAAAGAAACCCGACCTCACTTGCCTGATTGTCTCTCGCTGCATGTGTTACATTCTTGTTTAAATGTTTTGAGAGCAACTATAAATTAATTGTGAACCATCCAATAAAATCGGGGCACTCAGTCCACCCTACAGGGAATATTACATCATACACTATATTAATATTGCCACCATCTGCTCTGGCAGTGAATGGTATCTGCATGCCATAACAAGTGTCCACTGAAGTGAACATAAGTGATGCATCGACAAGTATTTAGACGTATCTAGAAACAGCTTTTGCAAAATGAACCCGACTTTTCTTCGAATATCACTTTCATCATCTGTCTCATGTATTTTTGAGCCCTGCAGCCTGTGTTTAACTCTTTTTTTTTCTCTTTTTTTGTAGGCAGCTGTTTGGAAAACAGCCAAGATTTTGGTGCTTGCTTGAATGTGAATGGCAACGAGTCTTTGAGATCCTTCCAGAAGTTACTCTGACCTTATTGAACTGATTTGTACACAGCTGTATTTGGTCGGAAAATATAAAGTATTTGTCATGCGAAGGGTTCAAACTAAGGTCCAACCCTGCAGCTGCCTCATTTATCAATATTAATGCACATAGGCATTCATTTTAGCATAGTTACATTTGCCAACTATTTTAAAAAAAATAATTGCTTATATATCTTTGTTTTTACATCAGATTTGACTGCTCCAGAGCAACCCATCTAGGTGTAGCACACTGTGGCTTTAATCACTAAAAACAGGGAGTAACTGTTACTACAATGATCTTTTACTCATAACTTCTTACCAGAAATGTTGATGAGCTTTTTTTTTATAATATTGTAGGTGTTTGAAAATTGAGGTGAGTAAATTCTGTGTAGGTTCAAAAGGGCCTTTGTCATTTCATTCCACATGTTTCCATGGTTGACAGGTCTGAACTGCAGGACAGCTACTGTAGTTTAGCCTGCTGTATTATAGCAGGAAATAAGTGCAAAATGTGGTTTTGGATTGGATTACTCAATGACAGCATACAGCATGTTACTCAAAAACCTTCAGCGTTGTTCAGTATTAACAGGAAGTGCCATGTGTAATAAAATGCACAGTTTAAGCACAGATGCTAGCGTCTGAACTGCACTAACAGCAAGTCGGATGCTTCCTTTCCTCTTAAGAGCAGAGGGTGCAGCTTCTGATTTCTGAAGAAAAAAGCTCATTTGGATTGGTTAGTCCGCAGAATGTGTTTATAGTTCCTTTATGTTCCTTTTCTGCATACATTTTAAATTTATTGATGGAGCAGCAAAGGTTTTCAGAAATGTTCTTGAGCCCATGAAGTGATTCCCACTACAGAATTATGTCAGTTTTTGGATTTATATTGGTTTTCTGGCTTGTCCATAACAGTGAAAACTTGAGTATGAAATACTTAACTTCTCTCTTAAACTGCCAGCTGTCTCTTGAAAAATAAACCTTGCTCTCAATGAGAAAACCTATTTTAAGTAAAGAATTTAATAATAATTTTGCAGTACCTTGAAATATGGGAAATGTTCAGTCATGAAACTGTAGATCTCGCTGACTGGGAGACTTCCTGTTTTGCTGTTCTTCAGAGCCATGAAAATCAGAATACTGCCGTGATAAACAAGATATTATTTTAAATGAAGATGCCAACTTATGCACTGGAATTGCAATATTTTTCTTAAGAAACTGTACCAGTCAAAGGTCTGGATACACTATGTCCAAACCTTTGACTGGTATTTTATAATCACTTAAAAAATCTTCCTTGCTGTGATAACACATAATAGTAAGTTAAAAAAAAAAAGTAGACAAAAATATAAATTTGTGCAGCAGTGCTACCTGTATGAGTAAATGGGCTTGGGAAAAATAGACTGTGTGGTGGCATCCTGGTGTGACTGGCCGGAGAAAGTATATTTGGGGCTGGTGGACTGGTCATTGTTAGGGTACAGTCTAGAAGAGACCTTTAGAGAACAGAGAAAAAAATCATGGCATGACGGCTAATAAAATACAGCCCATTACATGTGCTGGAATCCAATGTGTGCACACATTGTGACACGCTAAAAATCATAAACCCAGTCATTATCAATCATGTCACAAACATCCTGCGTTTCTCCACGACTGAAGCAGCATACTCACCTGTTCTTGAGGGCTTGGTGAGCTGTAGGACGTATAGCTCTGAGACAGAAAGCAGGGAGCATCCACAGGTACTGCTGGTAGCTCTGGATATGAGCTCTGCGACAATAAGAAAATAAAAGGAAAATGTTTGGAGAAGCTTTCAAGATTGCATTAGAACTGCTCTAATACTGAATTTCAGTCATTCCTGACAAAAAGCTTCAGTACGTGCAGTTATAAGGTTGTTTATGCTGTAATGTGGTGCAGCCTTTGTTTCTTTGCCTTCCAGATATCAGGCTGCTTTTGGCTGCATAAACTTTAAGATGGGAATAAAAATTAATATACCATAAGTATAGAGACCTGAATGCTGCCATTGTACTGGTCCCAGGATGGTGGCATCTTGCTGCTGTGTGAATGGTTGTTAGGAGTGCACACCTCTTGCAGGCTGCTGAAAGAGGAAGAGCACTGTTGGAGGCGCCCTGCAGCTGTCACAGCTCCATCGCTGAACTGCTGATGGTACGGGTGGAAACGGTCAGAGTCCATGTGCCCTCGCCCTGATCTTGAGCTGAGTATCCCATCAGCGCTGTGCCTTCTGTTCACAGCTGCAGTCCTCAGGCTGAAGGAGCTCCTCTCATCCTGGCTGAAGCAGCTGCCTTCTTCAGTCTGTGGTGTGATCATCATCACAGTGATTTGACTGGCTAGACTTTTTTGAAAATGCAAATACACTAACTGTTGCAAAGCGGGTGACATCCTTTTCTACGTTTTTATTTTAAGCAAAGAATTAAAGATATAAATATATTTTCTAGGAATCCCCTTAAGTAAACAGAGAAATGGCTTGTCTTTTTTTTTTATTAAATATTCTTATTCTTATAATTATTTTGAGCCTGGCCACATAGTAAAATATGTCAAAACCATTTCTGAAGGACAAGCTGCATGTTTAAGTATTTATCCTGGCAGTAGTTTAACTTCTATTTAATAGGCATTATAAGAAATTTCAACCTTTATTCTTAAAGTCCATGGGTGCTAAAGACCAGCTGTAAGTCATTTTCATTCAAAAACACTCCACAGCCACTAGACGTTACTCAGAGCAGATTAAAAACTGATTTTATTTGAAGTGTTATATTAAAAAAAAATGGGGAGCCATTTTGAATTAAAACAGAGATGCCAGAGGCAGCTGCCTGTGATTCTACCATCTGTTGGCAGGAGACCCCAAAGGGCTCACAGGTGTGTAGACTCACCTGATGGGCTGATGTTTGAGATTTGCTCCTGCTCGGGGAAAATGTCAGCAAGTGTGACATCCTGCACCAAAACCTGCTCCTGTGAAGATATTATGAGAAAAAAAAAACAAGCTAAATCTGGGAGAATTATAACTTCTTGTCGGGGGCTTCAATCCAAACTGCACATTACATCTGAAAGCACCAAAATAAGACAATATGAATGGATGGACTCTGCTGTCATTTCTGTATGCTTAGCCTAGCTTAACCTAGCTTAAAGAAAAGCTAAAGCTGCACATGTGAAGCTCACATGCACAGCATTGTGCAAAAGTCTGGAGACGCCACTCATTTCTTTATATTTTCCTAGGAAAATGGGAAACGTGTGCAGCAATTTACTGATTAATTCATCACTCCATAAGGCCCATTGCCTAGACACTTGCTGGGTTTTTTTTCTTACTTTCAGATATTGTTAATCTGCTTTTTTTCTTGGTCCGCCACTTCTTCTTTTGTCCTCCAGTTCACTCGGTTTCTTTTGAGGACTCACTGCACACCATGCTGACAAGTTTGGGGGAATCACCTTTTTGGTGCAAAAATACTAATGCTACAGAGATACAATTTAAAATTGGTCATCTGTTTTGTGTAGACAGAACACTGGTTCATCTTTTAAGTTAAAGTGCCACTTTTGTGCTTGAATAAGTCATAGGACAGTGTTAAGTGGCCTAACAACAAAAAAAATTCCTCTGAAAAAGAGTGAAAAAGCAGCCAATGCCCAAAGAAAAACTTTGGAAGTCCTTCAAAGAGCATGGAGAACTATTGCTAAAGAACATTTTTAAAAACTACAAGAACATCTATAAACAAATGAGGGGTGGCTCAATACCTTCGCACAGTACTATGATTTGTTGTCTTACAGAGGGGTTTTGTGCAGTATTGTGTTTCTTGACCAGGTGTAGTGACATCCAGAGCCTTGCTGACTGTTTCTACCTGTGTCCAGTTTCGTGCTGAACTGAGCAGCTGCTGGCACACACGAGTGGCATCAACGTACTCGTTCAACTCTCAGCTAGAAAGCAACACAATTCCCTTCATTCTGGAGGAAAACATGACAGGAAAAGTCAAGTGCCAAGTGATGAAATTTGATTCATATTGCTGTTGCCACATAAGAGGAAGCAACTCTGGTATGTTTTGAAAAAGTGCTTTAGTTCACTGATCCTTTGAGATAATATCTTGTGAGTCATTTCACTACTGTAAGACTGACATGAATGCAAGCGTGGGAACAGTTGAGTTCATTTACAGCAATAGGGCAATAAAACTCCAAAGTGTTGGGGGACGTATGGGGGTTATCTGACAGCGTTATGTGAGCCCATCAGACGTGTGAGACACGTGGCCCTGGTTCCAGTAAAGGTAACCTCAGCCTCCACATAAACCAAGCTCATTAAAACTGCCAACAAACCGTGGCGCTGGGTCACGTAAAGCAATGCTGAGGCAGACAAAGTGGAATCGGCCTCTCTTAGAAAGTTTGTGTGTGGAAAAGAGAGAAGTAGCAATCGTAGCTCTTTCTGTTCACATCAAAGGAGGCTAAAGTGTCAAGGTGAAAGCTGAGAGATTGCCGTTTTCATCACTGTGGCAACAAATCCTCTCATCTGCTCGACAGACGTTGCCACCAGCCAGAACGGATGCACTTTTAGTAAGAGAAGAAGGAACTTTAGCGGTGGCGATAATGCGTGTGTGTTTGTTTGTGTTTCCAAAAATAAATACCCAATAGTTTTGTGTGTGTGTGTGTGTGTGTGTGTGCGTGCGTGCGTGCGTGCGTGCGTGCGTGCATGCGTGCGTGTGTGTGTGTGTGTGAAGGTATTTCAATAGTCCTTAAAGACATTTTTAACCAAGGGATGAAAAATATGCTGTACTTAAAATGAATTTAAAAAAAGAGAAAAGTGGTGAAACACAATGTCTACGCACAACTTTTATTAACTAAACATGCGCTATTTTACTGAAACTTAAATAATTCAAACTAAATTTTTTGGTTTTTGGTTGGAGTTCTAGATATTACCACGAAATTTCATTATCATAATTTCTATGAATAACTCCATCTATGAACAATGAGTTTTAATCACATATATTAATATAGAAAATGTTGTGCATTATAGGATTTGACCAGTGCAAGCAGCAGTAGATGTAGCACACAGTCGATGCTGTACAAGAAAAATAAAATTATACTTTATAATAATAGCGAGCTGCTCGTGTGAACTTGGAAAACTGATTCTGTTATGCCATATATTTGCTTTATTTGTTATATTCAGTCAGTTAGGTGATCCAGTTCTTGTGTTTCAGGGGAAGAGGACAAAGTTGAGTGCTTCAAATATTTATGGGACTTCAGTCATTTATTCTTTATCATTATATCATTATTATACCAGAGTCATTTCAGTTGTAACTTTAAAGTAATCAACTTAAAAAGTTTTAAATATTGAAGCCATAATGGAAAAGCAATAATTCACTGTGATAAAAATATAACTAAGTACATCTACTTATAATTTACTGTAAGCAGGGAAGCAGCATGATTATTGCACTTCTAATAAATGCAGAGTGTCCAAAAAAAATTGGCATCATTTTGTAGTCTAGTAACATTTCTTGCCAGTTCTCACTTAAACTTGAACAAAATTTGCATGAAAACAACCAAGATTACTTTTTAAAGTTTTTTTTATTCACTAAATTTACTGGCATTCACTAGAAATTAAAAGGCATGTGTTAGAATATCCTCTAACAAAGTCGAACAAGAGTGTGCAGCATACATTTTCAAAAAAATTCAATGAAAATGCATAGCACAAAAAAATTCAAAGAGGAAGAATGTCTGTGCAGGCCAAAGGGAGCCCACCAGCATTCGATGGTACCATTTTTGATACTGATCAAAAATGCATTGCACATGTTGAATATTTGTGAGGCTTTGTGAAATCAGTTATAAATCTATGTCCCTCTGAATTTCTTGTTCAAATTTTGATCTTGTATTGTTCAATACGATGCCCATTTCATTTTATTTGGACATGGATTTACTCAAATATTCACGTCTCAAATTATGTCACTTTTCTTGGACAGCCTGTACATTTTTGCTTTGAGAATCTTTAATACCGTAGCCAATTAAATAGGCGTGAATGTGAGTGTGAATGGTTGTCTGTCCTTCTGTGTTAGCTCTGCAACAGGCTGGCAACCTGTCCAGGGTGTATCCTGCCTCTTGCCCTAAGTCAGCTAGGATAGGTTCCAGCCCCCCCGCAACCATAATAAACAGGATA
>VUQK01010523.1:60468-72002 GCA_015106715.1 Bujurquina vittata | reverse complement strand
GTGATCTATTTTCACTTAACTGTTGAGTGCTCAAACAAACATGTGCACAGGTGAATACAGGCAACACCATTTGTGCATTTGAAGCCTGCAACAACATAAGAAACAAAACAGATGCGGCACTCAAACAGCACAAAGCACCACCAGCTACTCTAGTGAACAGAAGCAGTCAGTCTGGAAATATTAGTTTCTGATGCAACCAATAGCAGTAAATGTCATGCCACACGGACATACCCACCAATCGGGGTGTTACAGTCTGCAGCATGTGAAGTCGATCTGATCTTAGAACCACCGGGCAGCTCCCATGTACGCTTTAAGATGCTCCATCTTTTTAAGCACTAGTGTTTTCTTAAGAATTTTTAAATTCAGCTGTCCTCTAAAGCCTTCATGGTGACAGTGGAAGCTCAAAAAGAAAGAGAGGTGGAACTATACAGGAGAAAGGGAGAGAGGGAGTAAAGGTATGCCAATACAGGTAGATTCCTATCCTATCCTCCCAATGAACCAGGAACAGCAGCAGCCTTAGCTCGTAGCTATACCTTAAACAAACCCTGTCCTCAGTGAGAGGGTGAGGCCGAGTGACAGAGAGACTGAGGATTAATTACAGATTGAATAAACTCTTGTGTTACAGTGCAAGGTCTCTGCAGAGTGAAGATAGTGCCCAAGGCTCTTTCTGCCAAAGATGGAGTTCTTGAGGAGGGAGTAATGTGGGAACAGATTCCAGGGGGCTCTTCAGTCAAAGTCTCATTGTCTTCTGGAAAATAATTGCTCCACTGCTGAAGTGTTCTCAGTTGCAATATCATGTTTTCTAAAGCTAGAGCAACAAAGCCACAGCTCTCTGCAGTGCTCTGACAGTCAGTAAGTATTAAACACTGTTGTTACAATTTTGAGCCTGGCCCACAGCTTTAGAATTACATCACACATGAGTCAGGTCCAAAATAAATTGTATAAATAAACAGTGGTGACAGGTAACTCTATTTGTGCAAATGAGTGCAAGTACTTTATTTTCTGTTATATGCAAATCAGTATCTTATCAAACAAATGGAATGCACACTCACATACTGACCGTTGTGATGCCAAGCAAACATCTGTACTGACAGGCTGTTGACGTGGCATGTACTTGTCATACAACTCTGTGGAAGTTTTGAGGCAAGTTCAGTTCCAGTAATAGTGAACAGTATTAGTCACTTCACTATCTTGATCTTGACTCAACAGCCATTAGATGGAATGTGATGAAAGAATACATACTAGTCCCCTGCAAATGCCATCACCAGACAATTTGCACCAAAGTACCTGTAAAACTGTTCCCTGTAAAGTCATTCTCCTGAGCTTGAGCTGCACTTTAAAAGTAACAACCCCAAGATTATCAACATGAAACTGTAACTCTGCTAAACATGTTAGCTTTACCGCTGCAGATATACAGTATTAGTATGCTAAAGTTGACTGATATTTAAAGATGTCAAATATGATGCCCCAACATGAGTTTCAATCACTTAGGGGTCCCAAGCCTTATTGGGGCAACAAGTACTTTCATTTACTTTTTCTGTTTTGGATAAAAATGTATTTGTTTGTTTGTTTGTTTGTTTGTTTGTTTGTTTGTTTGTTTGTTTGTTTGTTTGTTTGTGAGATGATTACTGAGGTTAAACAAAATATCCAAACAGCTCCAGATGAGTCCAGTACCAATTCAACCGCACTAACTTCAGCCCGAGTACAAACATCTGATAAAACATTACCTTTCTAACAATAACTGAGCATTTTAACCTTCATTTAATTTAGTAAATAAATAATAAACTGAGTATTCACAGCACACAATAATGAGAGATAAGAAATACTGGGGGAAAGAGGCTGAAATGTAAAAAGAACAGAGTGGATTTTTAATGATGTGGCTGCACATGCTCTTACCAAATCAAAATTTATAACAGGAGAGTGTCAACTGTATTCATTTCCTCAGATTCACACCTCAGCCATTCCCATTAATTTAAGCATTTGAGGCTGCATGTCTGTCATTGTGCAATCTGTTTAGCTTTTATTACCTTTATTCCAATTCTGATCATTTCCCCTTGTACAGACAGCTATATTCGTAAATCAGAAAATTGGGGTATGTGCAATAAAGTCAGAATAGAGTTGAAATTCTGCATTAGAAATAGTGATTTATGAGTGCCCTTTAAAAATTCTGGAAAACATTCAGAGTGCCTGAGGCAGCAAACTTTAACACCAAGTATTTCACATTTATGGCTCAATGTGAGGTTAAATAAATTCAGTAATTACAGTTGGTGTCCCAGGGATATTTCATAATAAAATATGCAGCTGTTGCTCCAAATGACTGTTCTCGGTGTGCCATTTTTTTAAATTACCATTTTATGACCAGCTATTAAATCAGAATCGGAGATGCAATGTACAGTAACGTGGTAAAGCTTTTCACTTTCATGTCAGACGATTATGCACCATATTGGCTGCAGCATTACAAGACACAAAATACGAACTAGAATGTGACTGATGTTAAAAAAAAAAAACTCACATTCTACATAGATAGGATAATGGCATAAATGTGTTGTCTTACCTCTGATAGCAGAAGTCAATTGCGCCTTCTTGACCTTCCACGAATGTGAGAAACAAATTACTGAGAGAGACTGATAGATTTTCCTTTGTGTGATGCTGTCGTCCAGCCTGTAGCAGAAGCATGATCTCTAGATTAAACAAAAATGTTCTGGACTTCATAACTGCTTACTCTTTTGACCCTTTGTGTTCTCTGTTTTCACCATTTAAAAATCCTTCACATACAGCAGATATACGGCCCCCTGCCAAGGGGTTCAATGAAATGTTTTCAATCATTGTCATATAATAGATTTTCCCTACCTTCAATCATTTTGCATTTCTCCCACATTGACCCTTTGAAAGGATTTGCCTCCTGTTCCCATGGCTCTCCTTAAATCAGCTGAGGGGGTCAGTGGTCCTAATCCTATGGATGGCAATGAGATTTGAGCCCATCATTAGATTTAAAACTCAGAAACTACAGTGAACTCTTGAACCTTTAGTATCTCTATTGTAAGGATGTGTTTTCTTTAAGGCCAAATATTCCATCTTTGATCAAATAACAGCAAGTTTCAGTAACTGCAGGACTTTCTCATTTCCATGTAGGCCCACATGCATAATCTAACCAAAGACGGTCATCTCAAGATGATGCATGTGCAGGAGAGAGTCTCTCCACTCAATCCACATGAAGACATTTTTATGCAGATATGAAAGTTTTGCCATAATATAGTTTTTTTTAATGGCAAGTCATTAATCCCGCATAGAATTATATTGTCTATTATAAAAGCATTAACTTCAGATTCTCCAAAAGATAACTGATTTAAAATGAGTAAACCTGGACCAAGGCATGGCGCACCAAAGCATCCCATCAGCAGACCCAATGTGAAACATTATGTAGGACTAAAGGATTAGCTTTAAATGACCAACTTGATATGGTCACTTCAGAAATGTACAAAATACAGAAGTGGTTTGATAGGAACAAATTATAATAAAATTATTAAGTAAAACTAAACTGATATTTGGAAATTTATACGATTCAATTCAATTCAATTTTATTTATAAAGCACCAAATCACAACAGTTGCTTCAAGGCACTTCATATTGTAAAGTAAAAACCAGAAAATAATTACAGAAAGAGCCCAACAATCAAAATGACTCCCTCTGAGCAAGTACTTGGCAACAGTGGGAAGGAAAAAACTTCCTTTTAACAGGAAGAAACCTCCAGCAGAACCAGGCTCAGGGAGGGGGCAGCTATCTGCTGTGACCAGTTGGGGCTGAGGGAAGGGAGGAGACAGGACAGAAGACACACTGCAGAAGAGACCCAGAGATTAATAATAACTAATTAATAAATGCAGAGTGGTGTATGAACAGATTGAAAAAAGGTGAATGAAAAAGAAATATTCAGTGCATCATGGCACTCCCCAGCTGCCTAGGCCTATTGCAGCATAAATAAAGATTACACTATGAAATAAGTCATTATCTAGAGTTATCGAGCTACACAAAAACAAATATGTTTCTTGGTGTTATAATATGTAGCTTAATAACATAAACTCTTTTAAAAAACAACATAACAAAGTTTCAATATTGAGAAAATTAAGATATTTTATGGTCCACAAATCGTTCCACATACTCTACTGTTCACTGGTTTCACCATGTTTAAATTACTGTGTGGACGTTTAGAGTAACGCATATGAACGATCACTATGTGTTACAGAGATCATACGAATCCACTATTTTTAAAATAAAACTTTCACCCATCTACAGTAGTTCATTTCACACTGCATGTTTCTTAACAAATGTATTAGATCAATGTGTTTAAAACTACACATTATAGTGTTATTTATTAGGCAAATAACAAACGGATATCATGTAAAGCCTTAAAGCAAACAAGCAAATCAGTGTCAGCACTCAATAGGAGGCCTCAGTGGATTTCAGGCCTTTGAATAAAAATACAGACACCTGCAAGACCAGTGGCACAGTCCTGATAAAGAGGGAGATGTTTTCTGTACTGCTGATATTAGCCTAACTTGAAAATATATTGAGCTGAAACATAGCTATGGCCTTCATGTCAATGGCTGTGTTGGTTGTTGTGACTCCAGTCTAGTATTATTCCTGCCTTGGTCTGGAACAACCAGAAGAAAAACAAATTATGTTTAGTTCTTCATCCGAGACAATGGAATGTTTTGTCAACACCATCAATCTTCTAATAACATCAATGCCAATTTATCAGACCGCTGAGGCACGTTCACATTAGGTTTGTGCTTAGTCTTCCTGAGATCAGTTTCCATGGTAATATTCAGGATATCACAGGCATGCAATTAGATATTAAAGATCAGATATATGAGGATTAATATAAGCTGCTTATCGAAAAATTGGATATGACCCTTTATCCAAAACTCTGTGTGCATGTGAACATGCTCACTTATAGAGCTTTTTTTTTATACCATGTCCATGATTTTAAGGACATATAGGAGAACTATAAAGGTGCAACTGTCTGACATAAATCAGTGACAGAGATACATGTACATATGTACTATAAATTTGGCGCTATGAGCAGCTACTGTGAGTAGTTCCATAATAAAATGTTCAAATCATTTTACGGACATATTTTCAATAAACAGTTAAATGCTTTCACAGCCAAATGATGTGCATGCCAGTTTGTAAAGCTTCATTGGACTCTCATTTAAAAACAGGAAGAGCACAGTTAAAAAGTATACAGATAAGGTTTGCACTCAGTTAAAAAAAAAAAATTATGTTGTGACTCACCATGGAGGCCAGTATTGTTAGAAAGAGCTGGAACATTCAGTATATGTGGCCACCAGTGCAGAAATGCCAGAAGAGGGAATGTCCTAAAGCAGTTTGGGACTCTCTCCAACCACAATGAAATTCCAGACTTCTTGATTCAGTGTGGGAAAACACACATCAACATCTGAATATTTATAGATTGAATTATCTGCAGAAAAATATGGTCTTAGAAAAACATCTGGCCAATGCAAACCATCCTCCAGGATTAAAGGGATGTTCCATGGGGCCACTACAAGCATAAGGAGACAAAGAAATAAAATAAAATTGAGCGCCCTCATAGCTGTTTATTTTCTGTTCAAAAGCCTACCACTGCATTGACTCAAGTACTCCGCAATGGTGCCAAATCAGTTGTTAAGTTTGTTTTGTTGTAACTGTATTTGTACTTAAACAAGTTTTTCCACTTTCCAAAGTGACTAATGGACTTCGGCACCTGAAAGTCTGCATCACACCTTTTAAACAAAGTGTGTGTTAATCATTATGACACCCTTCTGTGTTCAAAACACACTGATGTTCCAGTTTTTATTAGGAGCAGCAAAGGCCTTGTTGCTCATAAGCAAGAGCAAGACATGCTCAACTTAAGTTACCAAGGAAGAAAAATTAATCGTTGACACAAAAGTAGTTTGCCTGATGAACAGCACAGCATGAACTACTGTACAGGCTTGACTTTGAGGCTATCAGGCTACATCTCTGCAAGGAGCTGGGATAAAGTTAATTAGAAAGCACTGAATCAGCGAGATGAGTTGTCACAGGCAGTAAAAGTTGCTGGCTGTATGACTGTTACAGAACACAGACTGAGTATAAAGCTGCATTTCTATCTTCATGAGACAGGCCACAGACATAAAATGTGATGGAACAGTAAAAAGCGCACTTTCCATTGTGCCGTATGTATACCGGAGAACTGCAAGAGATTAAGTTCCCATCTTCTTGCTTCAATGTATATATTCTTATTTCTCTTAAAACATGCTGAGTTATGCATGTTGATGTCATGACCATATCGCTTTTGCTCTGCAAATGAAAGCATAAATGTAAATATGGTTTCATGCCGTTAAAATGTGATCGTGTAATTTCACTAGTCATCTTTTTATGTGAAGATAACAAGCATACACCCCTCAGCAAAGCACATGCATGCGTGCTTTTATATTCATCTTTGATTGCTTGTCATGCCTCTTTGTTCTCCTAATCCTGTCTCTTCTCTCAGTGTAACAACACATACAATCCAAAGAACTTACTTGAATCCCCAAAACACAAACAGCCTGCACAACCAGACAATTTCAGGGAATGTGAAACCAAACCTGTTATTGGTCTCCATGCATCCATTTTCTTCCACTCATCCAGTTCGGGGTGAGCTGGAGCCCATCCCAGCTGCCATGGGGTGAGAGCCAGGGTACACCTTGGACAGGCTGCCATTCTGTCACAGGACTAACACATAGAGACAGACAACCATTCACACTCACATTCAATTTCAATCACCATTTAACTTAACCTAAACATGCAGGAAGACATGAAAGGCCACTGCCTGGATTCAAACCCAGGCCCTTCTTGCTGTGAGGCACCAGTGCTAACCATCAGACCATCATGGCACCCCTATCTATATCTGTATAAAGCATTCAAAAAAGAATATCAACTGTGCACAAATTATCTACTGTGTACACACAAAAATTGTGATGAGCTGAAAGGACCAGGTTGTCGTCTTCAATGAAATGAGACTGATTTGGTCCATGAACATGAACATGATTTGGTCAGTAATTAGATGTTGCAAAGGGCCAGTGATGGAGACCGGGACATGTTATAGCTAAGAAGACAGCATAAACCAATAAGCATACATCCAGATGAATGTCTTTGATCCTTCATAATTACCTTTCAGCCTGATTTATTGGGTTTGGCAAAGTCTGGATACAGATGTAGATCATTTTTACACATGAGCTACATTTTACTGTGCATTGGGAAATGCATTGTAACATGTAATACTACAGTCTCACCATTGCCACTGTGGAAGAACCTGTCCAGTTAAAAAAAAAAGATCCATGACTACATAGGGAAGATGGCCACAAATGATCATGTGGTTAGTGAATACCTCAGGCAGCAGAAACCCGAGAAAGAAGTGGAGCAAGAACAGGAACCATCATGGAAGGACAGGCCCCTGCATAGCATGCACCACCGGCAGATAGAAGAAGTAGCTGATACTGTAAAATCCTACCAAGGGTGGAATAAAGCTGGACTGAAGGATAGCACAGGGGCACTAATCATGGTAGCACAGGAACAAGCTCTGTGCAGAAGATCAATAGAGGCTGGGGTTTTCCACACAAGGCAAGACCCCTGGTGCAGGCTGTGCAGAGATGTCCCTGAGACAATCCAGCACATAACAGCAGGGTGCAAGATGCTCACATGGACATGGAACGCCATACGCAAGTGGCTGCATACTCGTATACGGGAACATTTGTAAGTATGACCTGGAAGTCCCAAGATCAAAATGACATACAGCCCTACAGGTGGCTGAGAATGAATCAGAATTAGAATCAGAATAAAGATCAATTTGAAATATATACATTGTAAACTTATATACACATGATAAAAATATTAATCTGGAACCTACTGTATATGTACACATAATAAATTACACTGGTGAGTCATGGTGTCACCTATTTAGGGAGGAGTTATAGAATCTGATGGCCACAGGCAGGAATGACCACCTGTGGCGCTCTGTGGCACATTTTGCTGTGATGAGTCTTCTTCCAGTCTGTGTCTCATCACTGTGTGGAAGAGCGGGTGGGAGCCATTGTCCATAATGGCCTGCAGGTTAGACAGCATCCTCCTCTCTGACACTGCCATCAGTGAGTCCAGCTCCACTCCCACCACATCACTGGCTTTGTGGATGAGTTGAGCCTGTTGGCGTCAGCCACCCTCAGTCTGCTGCCCCAGCATGCAACAGCATAGGGGATGGCACTTGTTGCCACCACAGACTCATAGAAGATCCTCAGCATCGTTCGGCAGGTGTTGAAGGACCTCGGGCGTCTCAGAAAATGAAGACGACTTTGGCCTTTCCTGTATAGGGCATCAGTGTTCTTAGCCCAGTCCAGATCCTGTAGGACTTCCAGATACCGATGGACCAACTTGTGATGGCCAACCAACCGGACATAGTAGTGGTGGACAAGCAAAAACAAAGAAAGGAATAGTGATAGATGAAGCAATGCCAAGGGATGGCAACATCAAGAAGAAGCTGAAAGAAGAGCTAGAGAGGATGTGGAAGATGAAGGTAACAGTGGTCCCCGTGGTGATCAGAACACTCGGGGGAGTGAGCCCTAAACTGGGAAAATGGCTCCAACAGATTCCAGGAACAACATCGAAGATCTCTGTCCAGAAGAGTGCACCAGAAGAGTGACCTAGGAACAGCTAACATACTGCGCAAGACCTCCAAGCTCCCAGGCCTCTGGTAGAGGGCCCAAGCTTGAAAGGTCAAAGACTGCTCGCGGCGCGGGGCGAGTGGGGAATTTATAAACACATAAACTGAGCACAGCACATAGCAAGCAGATATTCATGTGATGGCACGAATGTTGGACATGCTCTGCTATCTAACACCAAAATAACTCAATAATAAATCCCTCAATATGCATGACTGAAAAAGGAGAAAGTGTGTTGTTGTCCCAGTGCTTTAAAAACATCAACATTAGGATTCCAACATAAAACCTTTCACAAAACTGAAATGTTGACGATTGAGATTACCAGATCATCCTCCTGTCTATCTGTGTGTGTGCGTGGGTGCATGGGTGTGTGCGTGCTTGCGTGCATAAAGGGAAAAATAAAATTACCTCTGAAAAAGAGTGATCAGTGTTTCATTGCTTAAGGCAAGCATGAGTTGTGTAAAAAGTGAAAGTCCCTGAGATAGGCAAAGATAAGAAAAAAATTTTTTCAAAGTTTTAAAAAAACAAAACAAGAATACCACTGGGTAAACTTTTGTTTTCAAAAATAATATCTTAAGTTATTGTGAAATTCTGCTTTCCTGGCATTCAGCTATTGGGTGGTGAAATTTCTGAGGGCATTGTTTGGGAATAGCCTACATAGAGTTGGTGTATGAGTCAGAAGATCACAAAGTCCAATATAAACATAGGCTAAAACAAACACTGAACAGTGTTACTTACACTTACAGTATACTTACAGTGCTTTTTATGTATTTTCTTCAACCACCTGGACAGCTAAACTTATTAACCAATAATTTAAGACTTTCTATTCTGACCCTACCAGCTGAGGGTTACAGCAGAAATGAAGACTCATCAGACCAGGTGATGTTTTTCCAATCTCCTTTGGTGAGTGTGAATTGTGCTCAGTTTCCTGTTCCTAGCTAACAGGAGTGGCACCCAGTGTGGTCTTCTGCTGCTGAAGCCTATCTGCTTCAGGGGTTTCATATGTGTTCAAGGATGTTCTTATATGCCTTTCTATCAGCTCAAAGCGCTCTGGTCATTCTTACTGAAAATTATCTCTTTTTTTTAATCATTTTTTAAAAAATGTTTTTGTGGGAAATCCCATTGGATCAGCGGTTTTAGAAATACTCAGAACAACCATCCCACATTCAAAGTCACTTAAATCGCCTTTCTTCGCCATTCTGATGATCACTTTGAACTTCAGCAGGTCATCTTGATCATATTGCATGTCCACATGTTGCTGCAATGTGATTGGCTGGTAAGATATTTGCGTTAACCAGCAGTTAAACAGGTATACCTAATGATTTGGCTGGTGAATATTTCTGTATTGGATGTCCCCTAAATGGCATAAGCTCTTCACGCTGTCTTTCTTGTAGTGTCCTGACTTCAGGCAGATATTAACCTCATACAGCCACTGAATTTTTGCAGATTTGAATTCACAAGTTCTTACACAATTTAATTACAGAGATTATGAACAAAACTTGTCTTTTCAACCTTCAAGCTTTTCTTTTTAAAGCTTTGCTTTATTAGAGTGCCATTTTATCAGGTAGGATGTGTTGATGGGAGCCTGCAGGGGGTTTATCATAAATCCATATTTTGCTTTTTATTAACTGCTACACAAAGCTCATCATCAGTTAGAACCAAAAATAATGGTGAGAGCATTCTATTTTGGTCAATGTCATAGTCTTTAAAATATATTAAATGTTGTCTGTGCAGCATGAAGAAACTGAAATTTGCCTGTGAAGAAGAAAGATCTGCATACTGCTGCTGATCACCGTCTGAAGGAGTGGTCCATACAGAAGGAAAGTACCCATCTAAACAAAATAAAACCTGCCAAGAATCACAAAGTACTGATATCTGCTTTCCTTTTCAGCATTGCTCAGTCACCATTTCTGCCAAAAGGCCTGAACCAGCGCATGGATTCAGGAAACAGAAGTGAAATTAGCTTTCATTAACTCTCGTGATAACTCAGAATCAGGTTTGTGGAGTTGTGTAGCAGCCTAACTGGACAATTTTAGATTTATTTCTTCTTGAAACTTATTAGCCCTGAGTTATCGAGGACTGATAAAATACTTTATTATCAGCATTTTGTTTTATCATTACTTGAAGGTACATCTTGTGTCCCTCCACGTCTGTCCTTGACTCTGTTCTAGGAGGACTATAACATTGGGCCAATGAATACAGATATTTTATGTACTTTTATACTAAGTGTGAGCACAATAACTAATAACTCATATTCTGATTACAACTAGTGACATTTAGTTGGCTTTTCATTTGAGAATCTTAATTTTAGACCTCTTTTAAAGACCACAAGGGGGTGAACCAGATGGTGGGACCATATCAGTGTCTGGACTTGTTGGCTCATCAGCAGTTCCAACAATATTTGTCATGTTGAACTTTCATCAGCAGTTGAGCAGCAGGTGTGTGATGACCTGGCTCATTGGGGGTCTGGGGCTGAAAGTCCTACAGTGAGCAGCACTGGTGCAAAGATTTTAATAATGTGGGTACAGCTTTGTGATTTCTGTCAGGATGGTGTGGACCATGTCATCTCTGATGGAGTGGGGATATGGCTTTCCATTGCAGCAAGAGCATCAGAGACTCGATCTGAAGCGACCTTGGTAACAAGAGTGGAGGGTTTACTCAGACACTGGCGTGCCATCTTCAAGAGAGAGTGAGGACAAAGCTTCAGGGAACTACCTCTCTCACCACTTCCTATTTGGTGAGCATTTCCTCCTGCTTCTGTTCAAGGATCTTCACTTTTTTTTTTTTTTTTGTCACTTCTTGGGAA
>VUQK01010523.1:23623-51896 GCA_015106715.1 Bujurquina vittata | reverse complement strand
AAAAAGAGGCCCATCACTTCAAATAAAAGAAAGGGAAAAAAAAAAAAAAAAAAACGTTCAAGACCGGGACTGGATTTTGCCCTAAATGGAGAGAGGGGAGATACTTGTGAATTCTATTAAGATGTATGAGAAGACAGTTGCCAAAGCCATTTAATCGTGCTTCCGTTCTGCTTAATCCTAGCCAGGCAGATGTGTGCCTGTAGGTGAAGCAGGACAGGGAGATGATGAGTCATGTAGCTTCCCAGAGGAGAAAACTGGGGGGGGAAACCAGAGTCACATATCATCTTCCTGCAGCTGAAAAACTATAACTCAGGTGACAAGAGAGTGAGTCAGATTCCCTGTAAAACGTTTCTTTTTTTGGTTGTTGGTGTGAAATATGTGCACAGATGCAATGTTTGCATGAGTGAGTGGCAAATATACTATCCCCTTAATTTAAACACTATTCTGTCACCTCTCATTCACACCCTCCGTCTTTTTCACTGCCTCGTTTTTTTCCCCACAGGCGTATTTGTCTTGTCCGCTTTCACTTCTGATCATCGGCAACATAAAGCAGGGTGCATAAATCGGGCTGAGGACCTTTAGGAGAGGCAGTGCGTGCAACCATAACTTTACATGATCTACAGGGATAGAGAGGGGTGCAGGAGTGGCACCTGTGGGTAAAGTTCCTGACATGCACGTCACATTTCTGATGCAGTGCAAAGGGTAAATATTTCAAGCTACCACCAACCAACATATGTCATGGCACTTTGGTGATTTTGCTTTGTTCTGCAGTATACTAGCCATAATGCTTCTGACCCAAAAACACGGTGCGCGGTGTCACAGAGCAAGCGCTACTCTGATACTTTTTAGAGCAAAGGAACACTTAAAGGCTCAACTTACACACTGGAGATTTTTCACAAGAGCATGTCCCAGTTGCTTTAAGATAGCAGAAGGGATTTACTTTAATTAACAGAAGAGGAAGACTTTTATCCACTTTAATGCAGCTATGTATGCTAATATAGTTTAAGAATTATGCTTTAACAAACTGCTTCACTGATAATCCTGCTACAATCACATTCACGTTACAGTTTATCCTGGTCAAAATGCTTCTAGTCTGCAATGCTTTTTGTTTAGTTCAGTGCACTTTATTCATTATTTTTGGTCCCTGCTGATAAATTTGTTGTCAAGTGCGTTAAACATACAGTATCTGATTCAGAGGCATTTTGGCACAGTGCCATCAGCTCCTTCTTTGCTCAAAAAGTTTCTGTTTTTGACCCCAATGCTGCATGTGAGAACACACTGAGTAAGAAAACAAATCCTGAATATTAGCACAAGAGAGAAAAAGGACTGAAAGCCTTAACATTAAACTGAAAGTGATCCAGGTCCATATGGAGAAAGGTGGTGCGACTATGGTGCAAATGTGCATGACTTTTTTTGTTGTACTGGCCCAAAAGTCAGTCTAATGCCCAGAAATTTAAATAATATAAAACACACACGCGTGCAGTTTTCATATCTGAGCAGCTGGAACTAGCAAACAATTTGCATCTTTGTTTCTTTTCTTCATTTTATGTTGACCAGCATAATGATTTATCTACACTCAAAACAATATTTATGCCCAAAATTAAATGGAATTTAGTTGACTGGTATTCATTCAGTTATTACCAAGTATATTTTCCTTAATGATTAATTATTTGAATAAATAACACTATGGTTTTATATATTTCAGTTACATTTTACTCAGAATTGCTGGTTCATGTTTATGAGGGCAATTGTTTTTATTATTTTTTTTGAGTGTAGGAATTCAATTTGTAACACAATATTAGCTGCTCAAATTATCCACCTAAAACAGCACAATAATAAGCACAAAATCACACAATCCTACCTGACACGATGAGGAAAATTCATTTGGCGGTATCCCTCTAACCGCTTTACCAGTGAATACAAACAAAAACGGCACTTAATGGCAAATGTAAATAGGCAGCACACTGTGTCCTACCTTTCTTTAACATGATAACTCCTGACATCAGACTGCAGGAAACAGGCTCACTGACTGTCTGCAACATGGACTAAAAGTGATCGCTGTAACTCTGGCTTAGCTGTTCTCAGCCAGTCTACTGTTAAATAATTTGAAGCAGACAGAACAGCGTGGGTGTGTCACTGTCACTGTCAATAAGCTCTCTTTATTAATACATAATAACCAGCCTTATAAATAAGTTAGCTTGTAGCTGGGTTAAAAAAGTCAGTTGAAAAATCAGCTTGCTTTTGATATGTCTTTTATTTCTGACTCCATTTATTTATTTCTTCATTTTTGCATGCGGATAAATTGACATCACCACCGCAATCAACCATCCTGGAGGTCACTGAAAGTTCTTCTTGCAGCATATGTAAGCTAAAGATTATTTACGATTCAATGCAAAAATCAGTCTTGTAATATTTTAAGCATAAGCTGGTGATATTACCCAGTAAACGATCATTCTGCCCAGTGTGCTGCGCATCAAAACAACCCACAGCGGCTCTTTTATATGCAATCCCCTAAATGTATGACAGTCTTCATTACACGCTGACACGCAACACCACGTCAGAAATACACAATGCTGCATCTACTGTCAATACACATAAGGATATATATTTCTGAAAAAGCATAAAATTTATATAATACTTTCATGATTTTTTCCTTCCTCTGTCACAGCACTTCTGCTGTTTGTGACAGGTGAATGATGCTACAGCATCAAAGCGGCACTCATCACTATTTTATATATGAAGAGCAAAAGAATTCCTTTAGTGACAACCTCACATAGGACGATCTTCCATCTCAAATTAAAATTACTATTGATAATCTGACTATAAACTAAACTATATAAAAGCATGAGATGATGGGCCTTCTAAAAAGCATGCTGTGTTGTTGATATGTTTGTGTTACTCTATATATTTTGTGAATCATTCAGCAGCGAGTGATGAGCTGCGACAGCTGCTGTACAAACATCTCCTTTAACCTTTGTTAAGAGCTTGCATAAAACTGATGTTCTCTCATGTCATGAGGCCCGATTCAGCAAAATGTCAATAAGTTAAAAAAAAAAAGTGACGTTAGTTTTGAAAGTTTGCTTTTACAGTGGTGTCAAAAGGGCACTGACCTTTGCACTGTCTAGCTGAAACACCACGAGAGTCGTCTGGTCCTGCACCAAAGTTCTGTGACTTTTGAGTCTCATCACATGAAAAGTGTTCCTTAGCTCAAGTTCTCAGTGAAATATGTAACTGAACCTGAGTTCATACTTTTTAGCGCGCAAAGTATCTTAAAGTTCGATTCACGGGAACATTTTCTAAATGGTAAAGAAATAGTATAGATGACAAGTAAAGCTATTTACTCATTATTTTAAAAAAAGCTCATTTTCTATGCACCTGCTCTCCTTTATAAACTGAACATTCCTGAACTGCAAGTCCGTGACATGTGACACATTTTGTGTCTGGCCATGGCCAAAATTGCCCATATACATAAGGCACCTCCAGCAAAGTTCTAATCCATCTACTGGCACTGTTACGCAAACGTGAACATTTTCATTTCCAATTGTTGGTTCAGTTTAAGTCAATAAAACCAAAATAATTTTACAGAGTAAATAGTGGAACCTAACCTAACACGCTTCAGCTCTTAATACATATTACAGGTTTCACTCTGCTCACTTCTGTGAGAAAATCATAATAAGAGTTTTAACACAATTTGGTGAGAATTCTGTTTACACTGTAGTTTGCGTAGATGTAGATACGGTCCCAGCAGTCAGGGAGTTTAATGTAGCGCTATTATCAAAAATATATATTTTTAAGGACCAAATTGATTTACTTATTTCACCCTGAACCACCAGAAATCTCAGATGCACCTTAGCTAGACTCTCCTAACTAAAAATATGCTAAGTAGTGCAAGAGTAAGCCTGGTAAGAAAACTAAAAATAATTTTAACAATTTCTAATACACGCACACATGTTTTCATCATACAAACCTTTTCCTAATTGCTGTGCCTTTCTTCTCTGGGTAATTAGAGAGCATTAATCAGCTGCCACCAGCTCTGAGACAAATATGAAGATGAATGAATACGTTGCTTTGCTTTGTGCCCTGTTTATTTGTTTGTTGGTCTTTGTTTGTGCTTTATTGTAGACATTAAAGGTATAATCATTTTTTTTATCTAATGGAAAGAAAGGATTTAGTATACACACAAACACATATATATATATATATATATATATATATATATATATATATATATATATATATATATATATATATAGTGTGTAATTACATCTTCCAACAATTTGATGCAAAACATACACAGGCACCGTCGCTAGTTTGTGGAAGCCACCATGTTGCCAAACTATATTTGAATACGGTGGCTGGGAAGGACATCTCCCTTCTGACACATGCACTACGTATTTGACTGTCACATACACAGTAAGCTGAAGTAAATCAGAGTCCTTTTGCCGTCTAACTACAGATGAACGGTGTTTTTGTGGTGACTCAGGGGCAAAAACATAAAATACCACAATATATGTAAAATTTAATATCATATTTTTATTTCCTGGTTTATTGCTAAGTGTTGATAATATTAAAATTATGTTAAAATAAACTGTGTAACAGTTGTAGAAACCGTGGGTCAGCCACGTCCAGTCTACAGTTAATGTTTGTGATCTTTCTCGGCTGACTAAAACATGTTTGTCCTGTAGCGGCCACCGTAGATAGGATGATGCGCTTGGATTGGGAGGGGTAAGAAAATAGAACTCAGTTGACTTCAATCTACTGCCACCTAGTGGTGAAAATTTTACACACTGTAAAATGGGTGGTGGTAATTAAATACTGATTTCATGGTACACTGAAATAAAATTTAAAAGATCAGTATTTAAGCAGATTTTTTTTAAGTTGAATAACATAAACGGTTGGTAGGAAGAAAAGCACTAAAGTAAAAGAGAAAAAAAAAACAAGCTCCTTGAACCATCCACTGATGTAGGTTTTAGAGTGTATCGCTGTATCTCTAAGATGCTTGGCAGCAGTCTGTGCACATCTCCCTCAGACTGTGGAAGGACATCTAATCGGTGGAGGATTTCCATACCTGCCTCCAGTAATCTTAAGTACATCACACATCTGGCTGGGCTTTATTTCAAGAGTCTAGAAAATAGATAAGCAAGTGACAGAGATGGAGATAACAGTAATCCCCGAGTGGCGCCAGGTCGAAAGGAGTGGCCACTGCACAGCGACAAAGTAATAAAGGGCCCGGGGCCACAGTAAAGCTGTACGGGGGAGCAGGCAGGGAGATAAGACGAGGAGAGGCTGGCGGAGAAAGCAGAACAATGATGTATGAAGAGACGGAAGGAGAAAAAAAGGAGGAGAAGGAGAAGCGGATAACGAGAGGTGAAAAAGACGAGGAGATGACGAATACGTTGAACACAAATGTAGCACTGTGGGGGCGATGGAGGAGTATGAGCTCCATTATTGCAGCTCTATAAACTTCATGACTATTTGCAAATGCCTTTAATGTCTTCCAGACCAAGTGATGAAGAGATTCATTTGCAATTAGCTTAAACAAATGATACTAACTGGCAAGATATCACATCACTGATCTATAATCATGTTAAAATGGCAAACATGTCAAAACAAATGCATTTGTACTTCAGACTGAGTCACTGCTACATTCATTATGCTGCTATGGCTGCGTTTTAAATAATATAATGGATTTCTCTTTATTCTTTTTGGCATGGGTGCTAGCAATCACTTATTCATGCATCCAGCAGACAGATTAGCAATATTAGATTTCCATTTCTGTTCATTGTGCAGTCATCTTTTATCTCTTTTCTTGAATGCCGGCAACTCTTATGAAAAATATCTGTTACTTTATTTGATTATTATTTAATTATTCAGTCAATTTATACTGAGACTGCCTGCAGGTATCGTGCAGTAAGCTCAGAGCTCAAAGCCAGCCGCCTGCGAGAAAGTTTATTAATGTCAGCGATTTAGGCTAAAACCAGAGCTCCTAAAACATGAGGAAACATCATATTTATAGGGATTGACAGTTCTCTGTTGATTTGTTGCTACAAGCAACACGTTTCACATCTCATGCACTTCTATGAGGGATGGAAAAAACTTGCTCTTTTGCAGCTTTAAGATTTGGTAAGAATGTGGCCTCTGATGTCTCTTGATGGGAAAATCCTCTCACATCTGTCCCATTTACTAATAATCCCAGTTCTCTTGGCTTTACAGGATGCTTAATATCATATTTAATGTTTATTTATTTCATAGATCTTGTTTTCCTTCTTGATAACCACAGCAAAATTATCTCACTCTACAGTAGCTGCCATCCCAGCATTAGTGAAGAGTAACAAGCTCATCCTGCACCACGCATAACTACTCGAGATGGAAATGCACAAGATTTAAAAGAAAATCGTGTTATATTAATTGCTTAAAGCAAATCCATAGCAGTAAGCTGATTTTTCTATTAAATTTTAATATCAGCGCCGAGCATGTCATGATAATAAAATCCACTTAGGCCTTAATACAATTTCATACTAGTTGAGAACATTTTAGTTTCCAATTAAAAGAAAATCATAGATAGCCAGGAATTATGGCGAGGTTGTTTTCCAAAGCGGGGCTGCTAAATTATATAGAAAATAACTAGTTGAGTGCATTATGGCAGAGCTCCACCATCTTTCACCATATTGTTATTGCAGCTCCGGTTGCAACCTGCGCCTGACAAGGACAGCGAATAACAAATCCCTTCGGAGCAGCATTTCTGTGACAGACCTGAATAAAACGTTTGACTAAAGTGACAAATACTTGAAGTCCTTGAACTGCCAGACATGTGCTTGATCTATCTCACCAGACAGTCTCCAAAGTGAACATGACACACTTGTGAAAAGATAATAGAAATCAAACTGTTTTGTTTTTTTTTTCACTTCTTATCTGCTGAATTTGGAACAGCTAAAATATATTTGGATTATGCAGAAACCAAACACATTTTTTCCTGCTAAGTTTTTCTCAGGAATTAAGTCAAAAATATATTAAAAACCATTTTTTTAAATTGCAGCATTGGTTTCTGTCTCTTTGTGGATCACCTGTTGTTTACTGGGTTTCTGATTGTGACACCAAGATGAATCTCCTCCAAGTGACTGAGAGAAATCAATACTCTCAATCAGGTATCTAAATCTATGAATGGCCACCGAGACTATTGCTGTTTTATACAAGCCAGGGCCCATTCCAGGTAGCATGTTCAATACACTCTGAGACTTATCAGAGTTAGTTCAATCAACTCTGTTTATGCTCACCCTTAGTTAAGCACATGCATGAATAGACAAAGAAAGCAATCAGCTTCAATACCATGATTCACCATGGAAACAGGTACATCAAAAGCAGTCTACATTTTAAGCAAGTTGACTAAGGAATACACCACAGTGCCAAAACTATTCACCCACCCAACCAAATCACTAAAGTCGGGTGTTCCAGTCACTTTCATGGCTGAAGGTGCAAATCCAGCACCAAGGCATGCAGACTGCTTCTACAAACGTTAGTGAAAGAATGAGTCGCTCTCGGGAGCTCAGTGAATTCCAGCGTGGTACCGTGATAGGATGCTACCTGTGCAACAAGTCCAGCTGTGAAATTTCCTTACTACTAAAGATTCCACAGTCAGCTGTTAGTGGAATTATAGCAAAGTGGAAGTGATTGGGAATGACTCAGCCACAAAGTAGTTTGCCACATAACACAGAGTGGGGTCAGTGAATGCTGAAGGTCATAGTGCACAGAGGTCACCAAATTTCTGCAGTCAATCACTATAGACCTCCAAATGTAATGTGACCTTCAGATTAGCTCAACAACCGTGTGCAGAGAGCTTCATTAATGGGTTTCCATGGCCGAGCAGCTGCATCCAAGCCTTACATCAGCAAGTGCGGTGCAAAGCATCGGATACAGTGGTGTAAAGCACGCCGCCACTGCACTCTAGAGCAGTGGAGACGTGTTCTCTGGAGTGACGGATCATGTTTCTCCATCTGACAATCTGATGGATGAGTCTGGGTTTGGTGGTTGTCAGGAGAACGGTACCGGTCGGACTGCATTGTGCCAAGTGTAAAGTTTGGTGGATCAACGTGATAGAACACCTCTGGGATAAATTAGGCCTTCTCATCCAACATCAGTGTCTGTCCTCACAAACGTGCTTCTGGAAGAATGGTCAGAAATTCCCATAAACACTTTTAAACCCGAGGAAAGCCTTCCCAGAAGAGTTGAAGCTGGTATAGCTGCAGAGGATGGGCCGACATCATATTAAACCCTCTGGATTAAGAATGGGACGTCACTCAAATTCATGAGCATGTGAAGGCAGATGAGCAAATACTTTTGGCACTATAGTGTATGAATGCACGTCATCATGGATCGTGATGTTTATCTAAAAACACAGGAAGACTCAGAAAGACTATATAATTATCCCTGAAGAGAAGACATGGAGAAACAGATCAGACACGGTTTACTGATGGTCCTGTGTTATTAGTTACCAGATATAAGATATCCTTTCACTTTTTTTAATTAAAAATAGTTTTTTGGTGAAAGTTAATGACCAAATTTTGTTTCAATAATTATTCAGTAAAAACTTAATGTACTGATGGGCTGTAACAAATAGAGAATTTCATTATTTCAGCCATTACTGGATAAAAATGAGATTCAAATGCTTAATGAGATTTTAAGACTTGAGCAATAGTTTCACATGTAACTCAACAAATACAGGGCAGCTTTCCAAGTCTTTAATGAAAGAACGTTTTATCCGTAAGGCAAACATGACTTAACAAATGCTTTTATGGATTCTTTTTATAGATTTCATTATACTTTTTGTAGGATGTGCCATTTTAAAGGAAAACAGAGTCCATTGGAACAAAATAAATCACTACGAACAGATCCAAAAATGGATTCCAGTGGGATATGAGCTGGGAAATGCCTGGAGCTGAACTGGATCTGGGTCTGATCCTATCTGAATCCGTGATCCTTATCCATTTGGGATCCGTCTCACCATGCAAGTGGAGTCGGACCTGGCCTGGTTTGCTAATCTGTTACAGAGCCTATGATACCTTCAGGAGGAGCCGGTGCTGGGTACTCCCACTGAGACTGATTTTGGTGATTTTCAGTGGAAAATATGTTGCGCTCACGCTCTTCATAATGTTGTTTGACAGCATTTAATGACAGACTCTCAATCTGTGAACGCATTTCAAGATGAAATGTTTGGTTACGCAGGCCGTCTGCAGCTGCATTCAAAAGGTCACTTTAAATACATTTAGTTCAGTCGAGCCTCAATAGATTTCAGCCTCATCTCCACTGAGATATTCACAGCATCTCCGAGATCCAACTGTGACACAGATTTTTCCACCAATTACAATTTGACAAATCATTGATGATTGATCAGCGTGTTATGTGACTAAAGCTTTGCCTTTGAATTTCATTTAAATACTGATTGCTGCAGTAACATACGGTTCATGTTTCAGAGGGCCTGACTGACAGCCGCATAACACGATACATGAGGTTCAACCCATCTAAGGAGCTTGTATTTCACACACCTATCAATTAGCACTGATTGCATTCTTTAGGTGCAGCCTTGGCATTAGCATTAGCTAGACTGCACCCTCCTCCCTTCACGCTGTGACCACTTGTGGATGTAAAAATGATGAGTACAGGGGAAAAGACTCAACAAGCAAAGAGAAAACTGTACAGAATAAAGTAAGAGCATTTCGTCTAGACGCTCTGCAGTATTACTAATGTGATGAATCCATCAGTTTTCAGCAGTTATTTATGATGCTTTAACAATATGGTGTAACTACATATATCACAACTCCTTTTCTAATTAGGACTGAATGACGTATGTCACAATGATTGAGAGTGAGTCGAGATGCACTAATGCACTAACGCACGGGGCTGTCGGCGTCCATCCAGAGTAGAGCAGGGGCGGCTTCTACCCTTCCTGCAAGAGTGTCACCATTGTCTCTCTGTGGACTCGCGTCGTAATTATCAAAATTGACGAAGATATATTTTTCTTAGTTGTTAAGCTGTAGCAGTAAAAGTGGCTCTTATACACATGCTACAGCTCTAATTTCTCCACAGCTGCCATGATATAACTTGTCAAATCCTAGTGGGCTGTTTTAGTTGTTTTATTTATCTTTATTTATTTTTTAACCATGACCCTGCTTGACAGTTTACTTTTCCCCCAGGTATTACTTTATGACCCTGGGACCAAGCCGAGCCATTAAATATTAAATGTGTGTTCAGAAACTGTCAAAAATGCCACAGAGTCTTGTTTAGGATGTTGTATCTTTTAGGAGTTAAAATTGGCTGCATATTTCTGCAATATTTATGGGTGAAAGCCCAGCAGAGGGAGGGATTTGCAGATGTGTCAACAGTTAAATTGCCTGTTGCATAAGCCTCTATGTACACACATCAAAGCATAATTTGATAGCTCAATTACCAAGCCAAACTAACTTCTAGCTGACTCTCTGCGAGCATCTCTGAAATACACTAAAAGGCTACATTTCAAGAAAAAGAAGTGCCACCTTTTCACTCTATTTCTTTGCTAATTAAAAGAAGTTTTTGTATGAACATGTTCATAACGTCCCCCTGTCCTAAAATGTGTCATCGCTGCTGCATCAGCTCAATTCCAAAAGGACTTTCTGCTTTAATTCTCATTTTCCCTCCCACTCTCTGAGTCCTCCGACTTTCCACAAACATCAGAGCGTTAATCTCATTATTTTGTGCGTATGTGCGTGAAAAATGTGCTCAGGCTTGTGTTTGTTTCTGCATTTCACAGCATTTTGTTTGTGGGTGCATGTCCGTGCAAGTACAGAAGGTTGCCTGTATCTGCGTGTCAGCATGTTTTAATACAATATTCAAATGCTCCCATGGTGCTTTTACATCGGGGAAATATTAAAAGCTTCTCCATAACTGCTTCTCCCCGCTTCCCCGACTGTTGCGGCTTACGCAGAGTGAGAACTGAGCTTAATGCAGAAAGCTTCTCTTCTATCCTGCCAAGTGGACGCACTCGGTGACTCTTCCCTGCCACAAAGCTTGATATTTAATGCATAGGTGCCACAGCAGGCAGTGATGGACGGGGGGAACGTTCGAGCTGACGCCTCGCTGGCAGAAGGCAATGCCATCAAAACAACCCACAGCCTGTTAAACACATCCCATGTCTCAGACCTAGGATGGGCGATATGTCGATTTTTTAAAAATATCACTATATTTTCACGTGATATAAAATGAGACCATATCGTTTATATCGATATAATCTAGGTCGCATTACAATCAAACTTGTAGCTCCGCTAGTTCACTTTTCTCTTCTCCCAGTTTGTCTCTGCACAGCTTCACACTGCCCCGCCTCTCTCCGCTTCATCCACTATCATGCAGGAAGCGACCACATGGCAGTTCTCCCATTGTTGCTAGATTTAGCAGCTTTTCAGACCCCACTGTGGTGACTTTTTTCCCAAAAAGCGACTAGAGACAAATTTAGTGACTTTTTCACGTGAGCTCGGAGAGTTTTGGAAACCTGAAATCGTCTACTGCCGCCGTGTTTTGTGTACATATACAACCTTCGTACTGCGTCCATTCGTACGGACCCCCAAGAGTCTCTGGCTGCAGGTACTGTAAGGGGGCGCTGCCATACGCGGCAGAACTTGGGTTGCACTATAAGTCATGTGATCTTAATAGCTTTTTGGTTGCAGACGCTTCATTGAGCGGGTTGGCCCGTTGCTGTGATATGTCAGCGCATGTGTCTTTGGATTTCCTGCGATAGCTAAAATCCTGCAGATGGAAATTTGTTCATTCAGTCTGTCGCAGTACTGAATGTACAGGAGTACATACAGGAGGAAGCACTTTCCAGTGAAGTAGACTTCCCCAGACTGGCTTTTTCAAGAAGTCAGACTATTGCCATTTTTGCTCTATATCTTTTCATTTACACTTTAATAGCACAGCTGTGAGTCTAATTTAATTCATTTATTTGAGGAGCATTATTATTTAAATATGCCAATAGTTGATTTTAAAGCAGTTTCTCATGTACATCCACAGCTGAATGTTAATAAAAATGTATGTGTGACATTTGGGACACTTAGCTTTGACTCAGAAGCGCCTTTTTGGTTTTAACTTTTGGGAAGAAAAAAATATCAAAACAGATATTTTATATCTCCATTCAGCTAAAAAATATTGAGCTATTACTTTTGGTCCATATCATCCAGCCCTACTCAGACCTGGGTGTTAGCTGCTGTTAGCCTCTGTTAGCTGCTGTTAGCCTCTGTTAGCTGCTGTTAGCCTCTATTAGCCGCTGTTAGCCTCTGTTAGCTGTTGTTCATTAGTGAACCTGTCTTTGAAGAGGATGTAACTTTGTTGGACTCTCAGTCAGTAAACTCTGACACAATGTCAGAATGTAATTAGGCTGTTTATCAGTTTGGAAATGGGATTTGTGGGACATTTGAGCCTGACATTAGCTGGTATAAAGTTAGCTTATAACGAGCTTTTTTTGTTTAGCTGATTCGAGAGTGTTGCATGTCTAATCTGCTGTCAAAAAGTAATTATGACAACATGGGGAATAAATGAGTATGTTTGTGCACGTTTTCATATGTTAGAGCCCTCACTTAGGATCACGAGATGAGGCTTGAGATGAGGAGGAAGAGGATGCCATTTTATTAAGATACCCCTCCTCTGATGATTACATAGAGGTGGGATCCTTCATATCTTGAGTCGGAAAGTGCAGGCACAAATTTGAATGCCTTCTCCTCCACCTTTGGGTGCACTCCATATGTGGCCCGTCTCTAGTCAAATTAATTATAAGTCTATGAGAATGCATCAATTTGTTGGAAGACGTAATTGCACATTAATTCTTTTTATATTAAATAAACTCCAAAAATCACAGAATGTACCTTTAGAGGCACCGACATTGTTTGGGTTTTTTTGAAGATGTACCCTTTGCTGATATAAACAGGCAAATAAAGCTTTAAATCCAATCACATTCCCCTCATTTTTTAACCTACCGTCTGCATTTTAGCTGCATTCTCTTTTCTGTGCAGAGCATCTATTCATTCCAGCCACTGTGCTGTGCCTGCTGCCTCAAATATTAAACAGATCACCTCCTGTGCAGCACAGTCTTTAAAATCTTTCACAAGCTCAAAGTTGAATCACAATTGTGTTTCATCAACATGAAATAGAGATATTTGGGTGTAGGAAAGAACCATGGACTGCCACCTCAAGTGCTGAACACACACTGGGCTAAACAAGCGCTCCACATGACACTGATGACGCCACATTGTGAATCATTATGGGCCCATATTTTATCAAAGGGTTGTGGAGGAAACATTTGTGTATAAATTGAGGCAACAGTAGAAGCCCCATCTTCTATGCACTTTCAGCACTGCTTAACTCCTTGACAAACAGCATGGTAAGCGCATTCATCTTTCCACATATTGAGCTCTTCTGTGAAGAGCAACCTAAGATTGACCCCCGGGAGATAAAATTACAGCTCAATGTAAAGAAAAGAGTAACAGCCTGACGCAGTACATGAATCAAAGATGGGGCCTGCATCAGCCATCAATCAAAGTTCAGTGTCCTCATTAAAACCATCCCTGTTTGTGCGAGTGTTGGAGACAGAGAGAAGGGGTGTGTGTTTTTATGTCCCCTCAGGCCCATTCTTCACTCCATTGGTCATATTGCTCACTTGAAACCACCTCATCAACTTTAACACCTTCTGTAAGTTGATGCACCCATCAACCTGGTCAAGGTGATTCCCACGCATTCGCATTTGATATGCTCATTACTTCAGTCAAGGTGATGCATGCACCTTCACTGCGCACCCAAGCACTGCAACACACTCATCTTTCCAATACTGATATTCACGTCTGCAAACACACATACTGTATACACTGCCACTGATTTTAAATACTAAATATTTAACAAGCTCCGGTCGCTGAAACGTTTGATCAATGAGAAATCCCCGATGGCGATGGACCCAGAAAAGGTCACTGGACACCGGCCAGACACAGATAATGACAAACATCAATCATGACGTGCAAGGGGCAAATGGGAGGGGCGTGAAACCAGCAGGGCCTGGGATATATTGTGATGTGGTGCGTGATATAAGCTGCCGTTCCAATACTTATAACATCCTCAGACAGCCTGACCAGCTGCACTCAGTTTTCAGATTTTTTTTCTCGCAGCTCTCAGTGTTTCCTTGAAATTCTCAGTGTAGGATTACAAGTGTAAGGGTGTTTTTATGGATCAGTGCATCATTGTCAGAGGGAATGTAATACAACCTAAATGTCATTTCCAGGAAAATGACAAATAAGTGAATCATTGTTCAGATGAACTGCAGTGTGTTGGTATTTCTAAAGCAACTTATTGTGAAGAACCTCAAGTTCCTGTTCCTCCACCTTCCATATTTCCACAAAAATACCTTGTAATTCTGATCAAACACAAGGTCCAAATCAGTGATGATACTGAGTGTAATGCAGAGTCCCATTCTGATGACCAATGCTACCTTACAGCTCTGAACATACACTGTCATACCTGTCATAGAAAAAATATATATACAGTAGCAGGCAAAAGTTTGGACATGTTTGTTCAGATGAGGAGAGACTGTGACCTGTGAAGCGCAGGGAAAATAACATGGTGTCTTGTCAGTGACCCATTACGCTTCTGCCAGCGCTGGTGTTATTTTTCTGCTTGGCAAGTCAGATTGGGTCAAGGCCACCAAGGAAACGGTCCAGCTGGCCTCAGGTGTGTTTGGATACATTTAAATATGCTACTTTTGGAAGCTTTTCCATACATTGATGATGTTCTGGGATCATCCATCAATTTTTAAATAATCCAAGGATTTCTTCCATTTTTGACCACTCACTCGTACTGTGTAGTTAAGCCTTCCAGCTAGGGCTGCGCCATATCATATCACCCATGATAATACTGGTATGCGCGTTTATGTGATAAAACATTATTGCTGTTTGGAAGCTGCTGTCTTTATGTTCCCTAGTGTGCTCAAATGAAAACAAATGACACCAACAAGTGTTGCAGGGATACTTGCTAGTTCAAATCTGCATGAGAGGAAGCGCAAACTGTGGATGGAAATCACTGATGCAGTTACATGGCAGAAAAGCGGGGCTTCAAGCAGCTGGTTAAAAAACCTTGGCACAATATTGTGCAGCTCCTAAAAAGTTACAAGGTTAGAGTACTTTAGTTAGAGTTAAGCTAAAGATTTAAGCAATAATTTTGTACTTTTAGGTCAAATTTCCAGGGAAAAACTGTGTAGGCTCCTTTTGTGCTTATGTTTGACTTATGCTGTATAATGCACTAGAATGCTGCTGGCACCTTGTTTCAGTAGATTCAAACTTCAAATTAGGAAGCATGTAACTCATAACTTGCACTTATACATGTCTGCGTCAATAAAATACTGTTCTGCCTAAATGCTGGACCCTTTCTGCTACTTCCTTCTTTGCTTTTCTTTTTAATTTCATGATTTATTGGAAAACTATTCTGAAACCTCTTTTAGTTGCATTTGTAAATATTCCATTTGATCCAAAAGCTTTGGATTCTTCTCCCAATTCCATGTTGTAAAGCAATTCCCTTTGTTACATCCCATAATTAAGGCGTGATTACGGCGACACCTGACCAATTAGTCCTTCCGGTTATACCTCTTTGAAGTCCACCACCTGGGGCACATGTGTAGCTGGTGAATTGTAATGTCACTTGTTCACAGGTGCACTTTTGCAAAAAAAAAAAAACAGGCAGGCTGACGACAAAATTTACTTCTTGCAGACCCAATTGGGCGCCAGCAGGCTCACAGACTTTTTTACAGTGGAAAGTGTAATCAAGGCATTACCGCTGACCGTGACAGGACCAGCTAGTGGCTGCAATAATTAAGATGAATGCAAAGCAGAAAATGAGCTGGAGGTGGATGAGTGGTTCGACACAGCACAGAAAGAGAGCACTCTTCCTGTGTCACACTGGTAGTCTGTATACCCTTTAAACCATGACCTGAATCACATGTATCATCAGAATGGTGACATAAAACAAAACACTTTTTATTATAGCGTTACAGTACAACATGTATGCTATTTTTTAAACTTGCAATCAAGCAGCCAGCATTACAGTCCAAGACTAAATATTTTATGCTGTGGCTCCAGCACCCCCCATAACCCTGAAAAGGAAAAGTGGAAGAGGATGGATGGATGGCGATAGAAGGATGTGGCAAATCATTGGATTGGATCCAAAATATCAGATATTCTTCCAGTTTTGTGCCAATGGAATCAAGCTGATTTTATTTATCAGATTTTGGACATTTATATTTTGGACATAATCATGTTCTAATTCTAAAGTAAAAGTAAATGAGTTGCATTAGTGCCACAGCTCTTATATTCAAGTTTCAATTCAATTCATTCACAATAAAAAGCTATGAAATGCCCCTCCAAAATGTTGCAGAGCACATTCAGAAAATCCATAAAAAGCTATTGTCACTTTACACTGGCTCTATCAAACACTGCAACCAAATATTAATGTCAATTAACCAACCAGTGCAGTCCCATTTCCCCCGTGAATTTCACAGACAGCTTTAATTCAACAGTGGGCTTCAAGTAGCCATAATTGGATTTATGAAAGGACAGAGAATCTGAACATTAGGACTCCAGTGGGCCTCATTAATAATTTATTTTCAATTTCTATTAAATCTGGAAGAAAATAATCTAACACTAATCAAAGGATATTCTTGATATTCCATGGTTTCTTCCCAGCTCTCTTTTTCTTTGCGTCACCTGTGGAGTTTCACGGTAAGAACTAACTTTGGTGCTTGACTAGCAAGAAGTGCAAGAAGTTATTGTTCTCCGATTTCTACCCAGTAAAGACTGAAAGACCGCTTTAGATCTCAGAGTCTCACAAAGACTTGTCAAAGTTTTGGACAGCTCCCACTTTCCAATTACATGCAGGAAACTACTCTACATAGAACATATCACGAGATGCTCGCAGCCTGCTACTGCTCACTGTTCTGTGAAACCAGCCAGTGGTAGGGAATTTAATCTATAAGGAACATTTCAATTTTCCCACCATTAGTTTCTGGAGCTTTTAATTAAGCTAACGCTATAAATCTCCATTTTTTTTCCCCTCATTTCTCTGCTGTCCCTCTTCACACACTGTGAGCTCAGTCAGTGCACTGCATAAAAACCAGCATGCAGAGGATATGCAAACAAAATCTTTCACCGCATCAGTTTCAGCACACACACACATGATGCAGTGTTTATATTATAAGTATTGTGGCTTCACAGCAGTAAATAGTCTACAGCATTGCGAGCTGCAAATGTCTGCTCGAAAGGGGTCCTCGCTATTTTTTACTCTCTAATAAGACAGATTAATAATGATGAAAAACTGCATCAGTGGAGGAGGAAATTAATTCATTATGAATGTTCTTATTCATGTGTCTGGTCATTTAAAGGTGCCACTGAAGTGGCACAGGTCAGGGATTATTCATACATAACTATTAAATTCTGATACAGCAACACCTTTCTTGGTTATGCTCGCTAAACAAATTGCACAAAATTGCGGCTGCTTAGTTCAGACAGGACTCCGGGTCATGGGACAAGAACACACTCAACGCGCTAACTCACATTAAAGATAAAGAAAAGGGAAAATCACAGGCTACGCTTGCCTACATCGTCACCACTATAATGAGTAGATATGCCTGCTTAGCTGAGCTCAACTGTGTGAATAGCTGACAGCAAGCGACACAGCTAATTTGGGTTCTGGTTTAGCTGTCGGATGGCTCTTTAGGAGGACAAGGACAACCACACTGTTTTCCATAAATTCCATTATTGCTTTAATATTTTTTAAATCCATTCAGGTTCAATAGAGAATAAGCCCGGTTCGACCGGGCTCGAACCTGCAACCTTCCAGCTGAAAGGCAAGAGCCTACCCACTGCGCCACTGCCACCACCACTGCTGGCAATGAAAAATGATTTTATTCAGTGTTCCGGTTCCTGAACAAATATTTATCATGCGTTAAATAAAGTATGGTAAATATCCAAAACACAAACATGACCATTATTTTTTATTATTAAATATCAATATAGATAAATATTAAAAATAATAATAATAATCTTAAGTGTCTTCAAATTGGTAACATGTACACTGAACACTTCTTTAAGCTTTTCACAGTGTTATTGATTTTGCATTTTGCTCATGGTTTTTTATTATTATTATTTTTGCAGCCTTGTTCTTCTTTTTAATAATACCTAGACAACACCTCATGAATAAAGTGTATTTCTCTGCTAACCAAGCATTCCCATTTTGATGTCTTTCCAATTATCTCACAAGCTGTAATTCTCCGGAGCTGCAGTTCAGACTGGAAGTTATTAAAAAAACAAGGGGGGGGGAGGGATTCATAGGTTTATTTTCCCATTCTTGGCCAGCAACAGGGTTTAATATTATATATCGCTCTCAATCTTGGGAGCAAATCTTCTCTTAAAAATCAATACTCTCTTTTTTCACTTTTTAATTCTCTTGCCTTCTCTTCCTGTGCCACTCTAGCACCCCCCCCCCCAGTCACCATCTTTCCAACCCAAAAAACTGGGCAGTGGAGTAATCTCCATGCATGCCGGTGGAAACACTCTCAGCATTGCAATCAGTGCTCCACTGACCCTCCATCTGAGTTGACCCTTCCTATCTGCTCTCTGAGTAATGGGCTCCAGCCTGAACTTTCTGGTGACCTGTGGGGCCCCTTCAGCCCTTCCTTTCCTCTCCGCCCCTTCACACTGCTCTCTCTCACTTTCTGTCTGTAGCCAATTAAAAAGCTGCGATGGAGGTGACGGATCCCTGCTGGTTCGAGTGATTGGAAAAAGCCCAGCCTGCTCCTGGCCCACGGTGTGAGTCGCAGGTTCGCCCGTCTCCTTTGATCTCCGCCGACTTCCCCGTGTCCAATAAATCATTTTCTCAGCGAGCTCAGCCTCTTTGACCGAGGCAATCAAAAATTTCCACTTTATCTGCCGCTGATATCAAAGCCAGCTTTACCATTAAACATTAAATGATGATTTTGAGATGACCCCGGGATAGGCTGAACCACTTGGTGAGCCAAGTCAGATGTGATTTATTGTATATGTGCGCGCGAAAGCAAGCGAGACACAGCGCGGTGCAATCACACAGAGGGAAACAGATTTACACATCAGGCCACCTGTGCCACTAAGATTGCCTGTCGTTTTACAGCATTTTCAAGGATTTCCAGATTTCTTTGTTTTTTTTTTTTTAACAGTCCCAATAGTCGAGGAACACAGCTGTAAATGTCCAGCAAGGTACAGCATCAACAGATGGAGCAGCTGGCCCTAGCAGAGCTCTCTCTTCCTCCCATGTCCTCCCAGAGGTCTCAGCCTCTTTTCTTTCCTCTGATGGGGTGAGGAGGAGCACGATCAACTGCTTCTTTTCCTGAGTACAAAAAAAGATTTCAAGCTAAACCCAATGTAAAGAGAGAAGTTAAATCATTTGTTGTATTCTCAACCTCTCAATTTCAGGTGTGTCCTGGGTCTGCCCCGGGGCCTCCAGAGACATCCTAGCCAGATGCCCAAACCACCTCAACCGGCTCCTTTCCATGTGGTGGACTAGCAGCTCTACGCTGAGCTGCTCCTCAATGACTGATCTCCTCATCTTATCTTTAAGAAAGAGCCCTGCTTCACAGAGGAAGGTCATTTCTGCCATGCTATCCCCAATCTCGTTCTTTTGAACACTACCCAGAGCTCACGGCCATAGGTGGGAGAAGGTAAATCAATAGCCTGCATTCACGCTCAGCTCTCTCGCTTTACTACAACAAACCGGTACGGTGTTCACATTACTGCTGACACTGCATCAATCTCTCCGTCAATCTCCTGCTCCACTCTCCCCTCGCTTGTGAGCAAACAAACTGCCCCAGTGTAAACTGGAGGTCTCTGCCTGTTGCAGCCGAACCACATCATGTGCAGAAACCAGAGAGATGATTCTGAGGCAACCAAAGCAGAAACCCTCCATCACTCGACTAGAAATTCTGTTCATAGAAGTTACAAGCAGCACTGGTGACAAAGGGCAGCTCTGGCAGAGTCCAACTCCCACCAGGAATGGGTCTGACTTACTGCCAGCAACATGAACCAAGTTCTCACTATGTCTGCACGAGGAAACAACAATGGACCAGAAACCCCACACTCCCAAAGAAGCTCCCCAAAGGACAGCCTGAAGGATGCGGTCGAATGCCTTTTCCACAAAACACAAGGAGACTGTCTGGGAAAACTCCCATGCACAGTCAAATATCCATGAAAGGATAAAGAGCTGGTTCTGTATTCCAAGACAAAAACTGCACTCCCAAATCAGACTCTTCTAGAGCACAACTCTGACTTTTTTCCCTTCTGCACACACACACGCACACACACACATCAATATATGCACATAATTTAAAGTACTGTATATGATTTGGTTACATACTATAATCACGCACGAGCACTTATAAGCTAAATTTTCTGCAGCTGCTGCAGTATACAGTACATACGTATGAAAACTCACATATTTACACAATTAAACACGAACCCACCAAACATATAAGCTACATCCCCTCCATTACCAGTGACTCCTTCTCCCTCCATGCTTGAATTGCTCCCCGTCAATAGCTGCAAATCCCCTCACAGCTTATAATCAGATGGGGGACTATTGGAGCTTAACTAATGAATGCACAGGGATAATATAATCTCAATAATCTCTATGAAGCCTCTAATTGAACCATATGCTAAATGTGATGTATGACTTCATTAAGAACTGATGTCTTCTTTTATGTGATGCCGTTAGTGACCTTGACCGGCTTAGTGCGTCACTGTCGAGGCGAGGGTCCAATCCTGTTAAAGCTATTCAGTGGAGCTGGCACATTGCAGTTGACTGAAGGATCAGCCCGGGCGCCAAGCTGAAAAATAATGCCTCAAACTTGGAATGAGTTGTGATACTGGCAGGAAGGAAAGTTAGGAAACAAAGATTTCCTACTGTAATGGGACCTTCACGATGTCTTAAATGGCACAATGAACACAATGTGACTAACTTGTATTTGCTTAAAGGTGTTTTTGACCTTGTTATCCGATATTAATATTAGATTAAATCTGTGTTCACTCTGAGTAAAATCTAATATGTTTAACAACTGTTACCTACATATTCACTCGCATAAATATTGGGATCTATGTGAGCAGATGAACAGATTCTGGGATAATTCCTATAAACCAACAATTCACAGCAGCCTAAGTGCTTGGTTTAAAAGTATGAGACCCCCCAAATGTGATCATCTCAGGCGCCCAGCTCTCACTGGAAACACAGAAAGAAGAACGTCAGCCTAAAAGGAGTTTCAGATGGAGCCCCAGTATATAAGGATATGTAAGGATTGAACCATGAACAATGCAAAGCTGCGCTAGTGGATTCCAAGAATGAAAACATCGACTTAGGAATTAGTCCAGTTTAAGAGGAATTTTAACTGTAACTAAATTATGTCCCAAAAAACACCTTCAGTCATATTTGATGTTAGCCCTGAGCTTATTAGCAGGTGTTCCTCTCAGGCTGCACACAGCCCCTCAGAAAAACTGCCAGGATGTAGCCTGGGAGAACCTAGGGATAAATAAGTAAAAGCATAGCTGCACACCCTGCTGCATTTTAATGTCACTGCTTTAAGTAAACTGGCTGTGAGTGAAGAGTTCAGTGAGTCTTTACGAACTCCCACTAAAAAAAAAAATTAAACGTGGGACTCAACAAAATTAGGGGAGTACTGTGGCACACCTTTGTAGTTAACCCATATTCTTTCATGGGAAACTAGCTTGTTGATTAACTGCTTCCTATTAGACTTTTTTAAAAAAAAATGTTGACATAAAGCTAATGTAAAGTGCATGTTAATGACTGATATGCATAGACTGGTACATATATACAGTGCTTTCATCTCAGGGAAGAAAGATATTTACATATTCAGCGTCCTGCTCTCCTGTTCAGAAGCTGCTCTGAGCTGCTGAGTATCATCCTGTAGTCCTAATCTTCATTCATGCTTTATTATTTATAAATATTGACTGAAATCTAAAGCCCTCTTAGTTATTTCATCCTTTAAAGATAGCATCTCTCTCACACACACACACGCACACGCACACACGCACACACACACATTTCTCACAAAAAAAGAAAATCTGTCTGTTTGTCTTTGGGGTTGTCAAAGTCAGATTCACGTGAGTGCTCTTCCCAAAACTTCACACATGAGTACATTCTAAGTCTCATGTCAGGTTAGTCAGCTGAAACGAGGGAAGCGAGGGTGGGGATGGAGAGGTTTACTACTTTGGAGTGTCTTCTCATGAATTAAATATGTAATCAGGTGTGCAAATACAGCCAGACAATTTCTGAGTTTTAACACCACCATGCCAATAAACGAAGAGAAAAGCCTCCTCAACAAATAAATCAGCATCATTAGAGGCACAGCAATCTGGAACCTACATATATCTAATGCCAAAAATGATATTTTTAAAAACAAATACTCAAACAAATATTGAATAAAAATAGTAGGAATCCTTACGCATGAAAAAAAAAATGCATTGTGAATTTTGGCTGCACGGAACTCAACAGCAGCAACTGCCACAGGAGGTGACATGAACTGCTTGACACACACACAGACACCAAAGACACACAACCATGACAAATAATGAAAAATGTGTCAACCATCATTTGTCGTTTTTTTATCGGGTCACGTAACCCGTCTACCCGGGGGTAGAAAAAGAAAACATAGATGTGCAGCTAATGAATCCGCATTAACTGAAAGGTGCCAATAAAACGATTAGCATGTTAGTGCGTTTGGTAGAGGAAGTGCTGCAGGTAAGTACTGAAAATGGGTGAATGTGGCTTGTAGCAAAGTGCTTTAAAGTGGTCGAACAGACAGGATAAACACTATATAAAAGCAGTCCATTTACCAGTCCATTTACTTGAGGACATAGGATTTCAAATTCTTGTACACTGATAAACCACAATATCATGTTTCATTTTCCAAAAAGGTATGATGAAATAAACCGTCAATTGGCCACTTGCTGGGTAACAGTTAATGGAGCAGCAGCTAGAGGCTGAGCCGAGGAACGGCCAGAGGCAGAAATGGCTACCGTGTGCTAAAGTCTGGCTACCCCTCTGGCCACTTCACACAACCAATGGTAGAATCCATTAGGGGACTCTGCGAAAACTCAAAGAACTGAGGTTACATACAATAACTGCTATTTTCTAGCAGGAGGTTTTTGTAGAAGCATTTCTATGACTATTCATTTTTATGGAGAGAGACAGAACATTAAAAGTCAGAAATTGCTTTGCATGTAATTGACTGAAATAAGTTTCTGATCCCCTGCAACCATGTGGCACACAGGTTACAATCAGTCAATCAGTTACAGATACTCCTGATCTCACCTTGTTATGTAGACACCTGTCCACAGAACCAATTTCTTCCAATCCAACCTCTCCATGGGCGAGGCCAAAGAGCTGTCAAAGGACGTCAGGGAAAAGACTGTAGACCTGCACACGGCTGGAATGGGCTACAAGATCATCAGCACGAAACTTAATGAGAAGTTGACAACTGCTGGTGTGATGATTCAGAAATGGAAGAAATGTAAAATAATGATCAGTCGCCTTCGGTCTGGAGCTCCATGCAAGCTTCATGGGGTGATGGTGATCATGAGAAAGGTGGCGGATCAGCCCAAAGCTACATGGGAGGAGCTTGTTAATGATCTGAAGGCAGCTGGGACCACAGTCACCAAGAACACCACTGGTAACACACCACGCCGTAATGGACTGAAATCTTGCAGGACCCACAAAGTCCCCCTGGCCAAGAAGGCACATGTAGAGGCCCGTCTTAAGTTTGCTCTAAACGACTGACGGGAGGCTTGGGAGAAAGCGCTGCGGTCAGATGGACCCAAAACCAAGCTCTTTGGCATCAATTTGACCAAGTGGGTTTGGAGGAAGAGAAATGCTGAGTATGACCCAAGAACACCACAGTCAAGCACTGACTTGGAAACATTATGCTTTGGGGGTGTTTTTCTGGGCCATGTACCATAAAACCTTGGATGACAACCACAGAAGATGGGTCATGGGTCTTCCAGCATGGCAAAGAGCCAAAACCTACTACCAAGGCAACAAAGCAGTGACTAAAGAAGAAGAACCATCAGGTCATGGAGTGGCCTAGCCTTTCTCCAGACCTCAATCCTATAGGAAATCTGTGGAGGGAGCTGAAGCTGCAAGTTTTCAAGTGGCAGGAAAGAAACCTAATTGAGTTAGAGAGTTTCTGTAAAGAGGAGTGGGCCAAAATCCCTCCTGAGATGTGTTGGTGACCAATGACAGGAAACATCTTACCGCTGTGCTTACCAACAAGGGCTGGTACCAAGTCATGTTTTGCTTGGAGATCAAATACTTATTTCACTCAGTGATGTGCAAATTAATTTATACATTTATGTAATTCAAGATGCAATTCAAGATTCCAGGTGTTTCACCTGGAATGAAGCGGTGCAAATAAAGCTAAAAACAATCTTACTCAAATATAAATACACCAAGATATAAAAAAAAGAGTGCTCTCACAGCTTGTGTGAAGAAGAAAAGTCTGCTGGATCTACAGCTGATGCTCCTGAACCTTCTCCCAGATGGCAGCAGGGAGAACAGGCTGTGAGACGGGCGGTAAGGGTCTTTTAGGATATCTGACACCTTACAGGTGCAGCTCTCACTGTCGATGTCCAGCAGCGAGCAGAGGGGTAATGAGTTTGCCTCTGGATTCTCGGTTCATTCTCTGTCTCTCTCCATCAAATGATTATTTCTGCCACTGCACAAGCAAGCAGAAGAATAAGTGACCAAATTGAATCTCGGAGATTTAGCACACGGGCAATAACTGTAATTGTAATAATAATAAAATTAAATAATGAGATATCAGTTTCTTGGATGCACCAATGTAAATAATGATGAACTGCCTGGCCCCATCACTGACAGCAACTACTCAGATGTTTGGTGTCTTTGTGCGGCCGCATTTATGGTCAGCTGACAGAAGCGTGTTGAGTATTCCATCTTACTTTATTTCACTTTGGACTATACCTCATCCAGAGGGGACACGTGGACACGCAAGCTACTAAATATTCCTCTCAAACACATTTGTGTGTCTGCTGTTTGGTTGATTGTTAGGTTGCGTAAAAGTGGGTCTAGCGGCTGCTTGTTTTCGGTGGGAAATAGCTCTAAAAAAGTATAAGATAGAAGAGGCAAAAAAAGATGCCTAACTTAAAGCATTTGGTTATGATTGGCTGATATCTAAAGCCACAGGGGGTAGAGGATCTTGTTTCCTATACTGCCATCAGTATTTTGCTCCACAGGGTTCCGCATCCCTGCCCAACAGCTCCTCACATATGTAATCACGGTGGCGCACGCTTCCAGTGGGGTTCTGCAGGGACATGTCTAAATGGACAAGAAAGCTATTATCACCTCTTCCCAGATGTTCTTGGCAGAGTCTCGGGCAGATGCAGCTGTGATAGGTTTTTAATAAGCACACCCGATCACTCTGCTTCACTCCCCTCTGAAGCAAGGGAATGCAGCTGATGTTTGGCTGTAAAATGTATTCTCAGGGCAAAGGAGTAACTTGCTGATGTAAGAGACAAGGTGAAGCTGTGCTGTTTGATTTTTTTTTTTTCCTTCACATGGTTGGAAAATTCATTGCTCTCCATGCATGATGTAAAACACCATGAATATAAAGCAAGTGTGACCATGCTCTGACTTCCTCGAGCTCTTTTTCCTCCTCATGCTATCAAAACTCCATCCTGTAGAGCCCTGAGTGATTGCTTACACGAGCGCAGGAATGCTGATAAAGTGGGTCAGGAAAGTACAACTCGTACATTTCAGCATATAACCTGTTTGGCTAACGGCAGGTAGCGCACGCGCGTGCACGTGAGCGTGTGCGTGTGTGCAAGTGAGCGAGAGAGGGAGCGTGACGTGGTAGTGGGAGCTAAAACTCCTTTTAACAGCAACAGCAAAAATCAATGGAGAGAGTTTGGTTGTCAGAGCCAATGAGTCAGGAGGATATAGCTCAATACGTGGATCAATACCCCGACCTATAATCATTGTATTTCTCGCTACTAAATGTCTTTCCTGATCATCGTTGGGAAGCGTAGAAGAGCCAAAGGTGATGAGGAGAAAGTGAGAGATCCTCATGCAGTCCTCACATGTTGTACTGCAGGATGGCTTATAAATATTGCACTACTCTAGCGCTGGGAGAGTTTTCGTCTTCTAGCATTTGACAGGGACCTGGGTGACAACTTTTACACTCTACATCATTTATACATGAATTTACAGCAACAATGCACTACATTTTTTATGCAAATGCACTAGTTTCTATCGCTAACAGATAGAGGGTAATAGAATAGCTATGGTAAACGCGGATGCATGCGAGTGTACGCGAGTTCTGCAATAAAAACCCTCTGACTCAGACAGGGACACGTTTTCGGCTTTGCAGCAAACAGCAATTTACTTGGAGATGAAAAGGGGAGATGGTTTCCATAAAGACAAAAGCAAAATTATATTTGTGAAGTACAAGCTGATGAGCCGAACAATTTGACTTCTCACAGAGGACGCAAACAAAGCTGGCTGTGTCATAAAAAATGCCCCATATCGATGTCTGGGACTCATTTGTTGTTAAGTCAACAGTTAGTTTTCACATTTAATGCGCTGAGTCGGGGGGAAATGAGCAGGTTTGAAAATCCAAACAACTTTGACAAGAGCCACATTACCACGGCGATGACATACCCGTGGTCAACAACGGGGTCTGATTATTTATACCTGAGGAGGTATAAATACCTTACCTGAAAGATCTGTTCCTAAAGTGTGGGTACAAGATTCAATAGGACTCTTCTCAGGCGTCTAGTAAAGTCCGTGCCCTGATGTGACCTTCCCACTGTGATGGGGGTGGTTCTACTCTTGATAATAACTGGATGACAAGGGAGGGTTGTCAGCTGATGCAGCGCACCTGGGCCTTCCACAATAAGAAAAGGTGACCTAAATGATGTGCGTCAGTCCATTTTAGGAATTCTCTTTGAGTTAACTAAACCTCCTGTGGGGACTCCCTCCTCATCGTACACCTTCAAAGTAGCCTGGAAAGCCTAGGTGAGCTGCATCAGCTGATGCCAAGGACCACACTGACAAAGCATGCTCTTGTTGTTTCAGTTCTTCAGTTAGCACGCTTGGATAGGCACACGATAGCTAAAACAGCATCTCATTTATGACACTGGAATTTGGGTTGCAGCATCCAATGACTGATCAAACTGAAAATGACTTCAACACGTGCCAATGCACAAACAAGGGTGAATATGAAGAGAGTGTCTGAAAGTGTGAGCTTTTGCTTTTCACCCAGTCTGTGACAGCAGGCTGCATACCCCCGTGTCCAAGTGGGGTCATTCGGAACAGCTAAACACTTTCGGCCTCACATATGGTTGGGTAGCAAGCCTTTCAAACTGGTCTGCTTCAAGCATACTGAAATACTAAGAAACTAGATCACAAATTGTCCACCACGTATTGTAGCCTGGATTTGTAAGACGCATTGTGCATGACAGATACATAACTTACACTTCAGGGACACTTGATATCAAAAGAGCCAAGGGCGAGTGCAACCACAAACTACTGAGATGCAAGACACAAAAGCTATAGAAAGCATACAATTCAGTTCACCTGTGAATAAACGCTCTTATTTCCTCTACATTTGTAAGTGTCAAGCAACAGCTTAAGATGCAAAATGCTGTCGTCTGGACAAGAGGACAGGCCTCGAAGTAGGAAGGCCGACCCCGTTATAGCTCAGGCAAATATTGCATTCGATTTTATCAGACGATGTGATGAACATCTGCCTACTTACACTATACAATATGCCAGCATATGACTCAAGCTGTGGCTAAGTGTACACAAACAAATGCACTAAACTAATCTGGATTTTGGTGCACTTGAAAGTTCAAAGAGAAAGGATTAGAACAACGGGCGCGCATTTGTTTTTTCAAACGTAAAAGCATCTCTCGAGTAAGCGGCGGCGTGCTTCGGCGCGATCGACAAACCCACAAAGTGTCCTCTAAGCGTTTCCACTTTCTGTTTGGTGCCTCAGTTTAGTCATTTGGTTCGGTGACAGCGCTGTGACGAGAAAGTAGCCATTTTCACACACATTTTGTTCTCAACCTTCCTGAAACGCATGTCTGAAAAAAACAATTTCCTCGAGCCTTTTGGGAACGACAGTCCAATCCCTCAACTGATTTTGCAAAGAAAAACTCATTAATGAGACAGA
>VUQK01010523.1:12741-23603 GCA_015106715.1 Bujurquina vittata | reverse complement strand
CAACTGATTTTGCAAAGAAAAACTCATTAATGAGACAGACAATTTTTCTACACAACTCAACAGCTTAGCCCATAAGAATATTTGGAAGCAGCTTATAAAAAAATCCTCTGTGGATTAAACAAAGAGGAAAGCTCGGTTTCTTTTTCTTTTTTTTTTCCCCCTACACAGCCGTAAAAAGGGTATTAGACACACCCCACCCACGTGCACAACACACACACAAATGCCCTCTGACTCTCATCCACCCCCTATGTAGACTGAAATGTCAGCAACGCTTTGGATTCTCATAGTCCATGCTGGAGCCTGGCTCAGGATTAATGTACATATGGGAAACAATGGAGCGTCCACAAATTCTCCACATCCCCTCCTACTACAGCTGCAGTGGGCTGCACATGGCTTTTTCTTATGAAGATGCCGGCACTTTGATGTAGACAGAGAGGCACAGGGGGCAGAGGGACCGACAAAGAGAGGAGTTTAACTTGCCTTTCATGTCTCCCCTTCCCTGCACTCCGACACTCCACTGTCTCGCCTTAAACAAGCCACTAAAGCCAGGCACATCTACGAGGTTCGCCACTAGACGTGCGTCGGTGCTGCAGATTGGAGATTTTGTTTCATCCCCCCCCCCCCAGAGGCGGCAGTTAATGACGACGGCCACAAAAACACGCGGGATGAAGAAAAATCGGAGTCTTGGATAAAAGGTTCAGGGAGCTCAGTATTCAGGCTGCTGGCAGCACTGACTAACAGGCCACTACGATTAAAAACACGTCGTTTTAATCCAGCTACTTACTCTTGAATTGGGGTGATTTATTTATTTCTGTCAAACATTGAACCATTATTCACTGATACAAGTGGAATTACATGCATTAGAGTATGTTTCTAATAGACTGGAAGATAAAACATAGTGTAAGGGTCAGTTCATATTTAGCCTGCATTAAAAATACACTCTGTGCCCTTTAACAGTGACTGCAGACCTGACAGTATTACCCCCAGTTCTGTGTCTGCACACTGCAGCTACACTCACATATACAAGTATCAGACTTTGGTGCTCTCAGCTCTCATTCACTCCGAATAAAGTGACGTCATGCTGTGGAGACGTTGCTTTGCCTTACTTGCACTAATTTCACCGAAAAGTTCTGCAGAGTGTTCACATATTCAAGCACAAGTGCAGGTTCAGGACGGTCATATCGAGAGCATCGTGCTTGCTTGTGCTGCCCGGAGCTCAGCATCAAAATGAATGAACTTTGCAAAGGGATCTTTGTAGGAAGCCTGAGATCAGAAGCTGGCATAGCTGCTGTATGGCTTCATCTCCATTGGTATGGAAGTGCTCGCACGCCATCCTAACAACAATCTAGCTTTCAGTTATGTAAGAAAAAGAGAGCATCGGTAAATCCTCATCCAGGCTGAGTTCGAAATAGTATACAACAATTGCCATTTTGTGGTGCTGCATAGTGAGAGTTATTATACAACACTGTGGGCTGAGTCAAACTACCCCAAAGAGCAACATAAAAAGTACAAAAATGGTCATAAACTGGGTTTTCTCTAGAATGGTGCTTTGTCTGCCAACAGGATGAGTTTCAAAAGAGTATGACAGACACTGTCTCAGTGGAGAGTGAGAAGCAACCTCTAATATGTATAATGCACCTAAAGTAAGTCCCAGATACTAGCAGCGGTAATGAAAAGAAATAAATATAATTTAGGTCAGAATGCCTTGTGTCATATTTAAACAGCATAGGCACAAAATAAAGGCCGTGCACAACCCAGCCTTCCTTTAAACTTTAGTGTGGCATCCCTGTGATACGATGTGCTTAATCAAGCTGATATAATGACTCTATTACAGTTAACTTGGCTGACAGGTTAATTATTTTATGGAATTATTAGACAGTTAATTTGTTTTATGAAATCATTGGATTTTTCTTCATTTTGGCGACTGTAATTTAAAGCCTCAGTTTGACTCAGCGCAGCTGTCAGAACCTGCAGCAGGTCGACTCAGTGCATCCAGGAGAAGACGCAGCCCGCTGCTTTAGTCCGTGTCTCCCAGGAGAGGGACTTCACATCAATTTTCTCATCGGCACTGGTAACAAAGCAGATCACCGCACAGATACAAAACGATATTGTAGCCCCCGTCAATCGATAATCAATTACTTGAGGCTCGTGCTGCACACTCCTGCGCAGCTTGAGATCATTGCGTTTCGCAGTACAGACAAACATGGCGCGGCTCAATCAATAATTGCAGATTGAGTTCCTATATGGTTCACTGAAGTATATGTTATACATACTCTATACACCTCTGTGAAAGAGCTCTATGAACATTATAACCTTCATGAAGGTTTTTTGGGTTGTTTTTTTTTTGCTGCAAGGTTATTACGAAGTTTAAGTTAGGTACCCCTGGAAGTGTCTCTGTAATGGAAAACTTTAGGATTTAATTAAAAGATTAAATCACAGGTTAAATTAAAAAAAAAAATTAAGCTGTGATTTCTGTTGAGATGAGTCTTTGCCTCATGCGGCTTTTGCTCTTTACCACCTACATCTGCTTTAGGATAAAACACTGAGAATTCGTTAAAGAAAGAAGCCACAGAAGCATTAAAACTGATTTCATAAAATTGATAATTTTGCTGGTAAATTCAGATTGGAAATGTGGCCCATGAAATTAAGAATAAAAACTTTTATGGTATATTTTGCATGCCAGCAAATCTATTAGTGCACAGACAATGAATACTAACAAATGATCACATGTGAGGAGGTGGAAACAGTCGACATATCTTCAGTAATTAACGATTCATTTTTAGAGTGGTAGCAGATCAATACTGAGATATAATATTACATCATATATATAGATTACTCATGATATTTTAAAATGGGATAATATATTATGTCAGCTTTATATTTTATGTCAGTAATCCCATACTTGTTTACATTCTTTTACTCGCGCAGTGTTTCTGTCATTTATGTCGACACTTTTATATCGCAACGTATATGACGTCATCATAAATTCCTCGACTGCAAAGAAAGAAAAACACGAGACCACTGAAGGCTGCAGCAGGTTAGCTTAGCTTAGCACAAAGATGGGAAACAAGGGGAAGCAGCTAGCCAAAGGCAGCAAACAAATAACTTTGCATAAAACGAAATAAAACTAGTGACTCAGTGCTAAGCAGCTTGTGGTAAAACACACGTACATGAGTGTATTTTCCAAAATATTGATTGATTTAACTAATTATCTGGAAAGTTCATTAGTTTTCAGTCAATTAACCACCCGATAGACTGACTAATTGTTTCAGCCACACTTACAGATATGGTGAACCCAAATGATCCTGTGCACCATGCACACTGTGCACACTGGTTCATTAGTTGAGGGAAAATTTGATATTTCCTCAGCCATGCCTGAGGAAATGTACCGGGATGGTACAGGCACCTATATACAGCCCATGGAAAGCAGCACCTTTGTGTTTGTGAACATCATTTTTAGACATGTCCATAGCCTTACTCAGACCTCTAAAAACCCACATACACTATCACTCAGGTTGAAAAGAAAAACTCAGAACGGAGACAGGTGGCAGATCTAAAAGAGGGCTGTTATGTATCAATCATTGAAAAGGCTGAATTTTCAAGAACTCCATGTCCTTGCAGTTTGAAGGGCACAGCCATATCATACGCACTCGAAAAGCACGTAGGCTGAGTACAGACATTTGCATTTATATACAATCAAGGCGAGATTAGATTCAGTTCGGACTTTTACGTCACCTATGAAGCAGAGGAAAGGTCACAGATGGAGTATCCCAAAATAATGACACCAAATAAAGCCACTGGTCTCTCTGAGACACTCAGAAGGGGGCGGATAAACCACAAGATCGCCACTCTTGTCCCCAGCGAGAGCTTCGTTTTTGCACTGTGGTTTCAGTTGCTGCTTGATAAGGACAAGATCATGGTTTGGGTTCTTATCGCAATATTAAATCCCCACTTGGAAAGATGACACAAAAACCAACCTAACGCATTAATTAGGGATTCTGGAGAAGGGTTGACAAGTGGGAGTGCAGAAGCAGGTGTCACTGGCTGTGAAACTTTGCAACAACATCATCAAAAAGAAACACGCATGATACCAAATCTTCAAGAAGTCTTCCCAAGAAGGAATCATTAGGCCTGCAATGTGCTGCGTGAGCCCCTTTTAGATCATCAGTACATTATTGTAAGTACATAAGCTTTTACACGGAGTAATGCACTCCTGCAGGGCTGCGCTCGTTATAAAGGTACAAAGCGGGGACCAGCAGGGGCCTTTAAAAGGATTCTCCAAGGTTATAAACGAGGTGAGGGGTGGTTTGATTTTGCTCTTATTTGACAGAGCTATTGGAATGTTACCACAATGTGAGAATGCATTAAGGTAACTGATGAATCACAGGTTTCATCCCACCTACAGAGGTTATATGATTCTCAAGCAAAGAAACAAACAGCAGCAACACTGCATTAGAATAGAGCTGAAAACAAGCTCTCTTCTAGACATCTAATGCAACAAAATGTGCAATCTAATGTGTGGCTTTAGGCAGTGATTTCATAAACATGCCGGATTTATGGTGAGCGCTTGGACATGCATTTCTCCTGAGACGGCAGAAAGGCTAAAAGGGAGAATTATGAAATGCTTTAGTGTGAAAACTTCTGCATCTAATTTCTCAATAATCGCTGTTCCAACTTTTTTTAAAATATTTTATTAATAAACTGAACTTCTCATTCTGTAACTTTCTCTCCTGGTTATATACAGCACCAGCCCCAGGTTTGGAAGAGTCTGTCCCATAAAAACATCAACATTAACAATGTGTTTATGGATCTCAATGCTTCTCAGCTTCGGCACACTGACACATCCATATGGCAACACACGGATCAAATATTTAAAGAGTAATTTCCTTACTCAACATGACGAAATGTGGGTGCAATTGTTGGCGACTGAATACGGGGTTCTGGTCATTACTTCTAGCAGCTGGAGTGCACTCCGGTGTCGGGCTAATACTCTAAGTTTTTCTTGGGTTAATGTTAGATTGGAGGGGAAAAAAAAGGCTTTATGAATTTCCTTGTTACCGGGATGTTGCATGAAGTAGTTCTGATAAAGTCTGTGGTACAGTCTGAGGGCTCAAACTTTCACGGATATGGGGATCAGCCAGGCAGGGGCTCAAGCAGAAAGGAGCCTCTTGGTTGCATTATGGGAAATGGAGGCTTTGACAGGTAAAGTGTCCACCTTTCCACCCGTCTCTGGAAAACCTGTCAACCTCATAGTGATTGTTTTAATATCATGTTATTGATTTCAATCGTGCAGCCCTGCTCACATTCGTATCCAGTGTACTGCACTGTACCGAAACAATTGAATCAGATACCGCTGGGAGCCCCCGGTTTAGCCAGAAGCATATATATATATATATGTGCTTCTCTGGCACTTCAGTAGCCGCTCAGTATCCCTCATCGATTTCTGAATGCGTGTGCGCGCCGTGCGTTCCGCGCCCACCCTTTTATTTCCATCAGCGTATATCACAGAAATGTCCGCGCGTCTCACTCCTGTTGAACGCACGCAATCAAAATGGGAAGCGCGGTCCTCTCTCCAGGTGAATCAGTGTGTGTGTGTGTGTGTGTGTGTGTGTGTGTGCTGTTTGATGCTGCATTAATTACAGATGGAAAGCCTGGTCTGTGAGCAAGTGTCCCGCTGGCAGAGTTGGGTTTTCACCTTTTCTGCTACTTCTTCTTTCCCCATAATAAGACCCATTACGGGGGAAAGGGGTCCGCAGCAGTTGATATATATATATATATATATATATATATGTGTGTGTGTGTGTGTGTGTGTGTGTGTGTGTGTTGGGGCAGCCGCTCGTCTTCTCCGGGGATTGCTTACTTCCACGTACAGTAGTCTCGGGGAAGTAGCTGACAGGTAAATGTGCTTACACGGTTGAGAGAATCTGTGAGAAATTGCGCGGTGCGTAGCAGGCATTCAGGGTGACTGATGGAGCAACAATCTCACACACACACACACACACACTCGGAGGCAGAGAGAGACACACAGGGAGGACAGACGCAGGCAGGAAGGTGCTCACTGGTTAGAACGGCGAAATTTCTCTGTCCGCACACTCATACACACGACTGAAGTTTGACAAAAAAAAAACAAATACACTACAATTTAGCAGTCATACACTGCCGGAGACGCGCTTCCAAAGCATGTTGAGAATGCAGACTGTACGGGTTGAAAGCGCACACCATTGCGCACGTTGATATTGAGACCATGTAACCCGTTTTATGAAAATGAGCAATATTTGAAAGGCACACGTGTGACCGCTAATATTTATATTTTTTCTGTTGGTAAAGTTGTTCGAACGGCTATAACAAGCGTCCTATCACATTCACCCTAACCCTCATCTGTTCATTTTCCTCACATTTCTGATCAATCATGCGTCACAACCCTCCTGAACCCGCATCGTCTTGTGCTTATCAACCCGGGAGTGAGCTGTGCGTAAAAACGCGCCTCCTCACTCTTCCCCTCATTCCATCCCTCCCGGTGTATACACACACTCACCCAGGGTGTGAACGCAGGTCCTCCCTGCGTCTCTCTTGATGTTAGTTTGTGTATCTCGTAAAAAGTGATTGGAGAATCCGGGCAGCAAAGGCGTTAAAGAAGTAGTTGACGGCAGCCAAAAGCCACCGACTTCCACCCCCCCCGTCGACACCTCTTCCGCCTCCTTTCTCTTTCTGCTTTCCTCACTCTTCCCCTCTTTCCCGGGGCAGGTTGAACAGCAGCTGTAATAATCCAGACATTGTTCTCTTCATCACCTCGTTGGAAACAGCGAATGAACTGGGGAAACTCCGTTTCCCGTCAACTTGGGAGTTCGGAGAAATTCTCCTCGATTAGAGGTGCTGTCCAATGTAATCCGAGTTCAGGAATGGTCTGAAAGAAGAGTCCGCAGATTTACAAAGCTCAAGCTGGAGTCAGACCTGGAGTTGAAATGTGACTGCAGGCGGTGTAAATGGGAGGGAAAGTTTCCTTTCAGATAAACTAAAAAAAAAAAAAGAAAGAAAGAAAAAGAAAAAGAAACTAATACCCGGCGAGAAAATGAGAAATAATTCCTGTAGGATTTGCTCTTCTCTCACTTCCCTCTCACCAACAAAAGTCCCTTCAGAGGGACCGTAGCGCACCTGCGGCCGGAGCGGAGACGCGCAGGTATCCACAAACGGAGCGCCCTGCTCCCCTGTCTGTGTATTTTATTCCGCGTTAATATTCCCGGTCTGTCGAGTCTCTCTGCGCAACAGTCATCACTCAGTGTCACGCCTGGCGTTGCTTCTCCAAGAAGCTAAGGAAAACGTCTCTATTCAATAGCGCTCTCCTCTCTGTCTCCCTCTCCCTTTTCCCCAACAAGCCCCGTCCATCTACTTGCTTTTAAACCACGCCCCTCTTAGCAGCGATTGGCTGAGAAGAGCAGCGACGGGAGAGCGGGGTGGAGAGGGATGCAGGAAAGGCTGCGATGATGTGCACTAAGGAAAGGAGGAGGGAAAGGGACAGAGGAGAGAAGCCAGGATGGAGAGAGGAAGCGTCAGATAAACCCAGATGAAGAGGAAAGGATGGAGAGGGAAATGAGAGAAGTGGAAGAAAGGTGAAAGGGGAAGGAGAGGAAATGAGGATAATGGAGCCAGAGTTTGTGTGTGTCTGTGTGTGGATGGATGGGTTTATAAGGGAGGCAGTTCATGCACTGAGCTGTGTTTGAGCCCAAAGGGACAGGCTGGCTAATGAAAGTGAAAATGCGCCCCTCCTTTTTTCTTCCTTTATTTAATTCATTTTGCCCACTAATTCACTGGCAGCGCTTTAGCCAAATTCTTCTCCTGCAAATCTGCCTTGACTCCCGGCAGCACTGAATACATACTGACAGTGTCCACCAAGGCTAAGCATAGTCATACACTTCTGCCTGTCTGACTTCTTTTTAAAAAGAAGCTGGTGACTGACAGCAAAGCAGTTTCCTTGATGAGTGGTCACAGCAGGACCAGTTCTTGGTGTAGAAGGGCACCAGTTTTGGTACCAAGAACAAGATGTTCCCCCTTCTGCACCGGGCATGCGCATGGCTGCTGTTTAACAGACTCTGACTCTGACTTCAGAAACAAACCTGTCTGAAGTGTAAACATTAAGCATGCAATTTGGGTCTTTTTGTGAAACTACCACGACTCCCCCTTTACCTTCTAATGTGGCATTTGTTACCCATTCAAAGTGGAAACACTCCAATATGTCATTTTATGTTGACACGGGTCATTTTGGACAGTAGGAACATGTGACCAGTATGATTGTTTAGTTGGAGGCTATCAATAGTATCAGTGCATTTGCCCACTCCAAAAATCAGTGGCAGCAAAGAAATGATAAGATATATTTGGTTGAGGGCTTCCTATTCTGTGTTCTGGTCATTCTGGGTTGTTTTTTTTTTAAATGCTTTTGCTTTCAGTAAGGACTGTTTCCTGCAGAGAGGAGAAGCTTTCTCAAACATTACTGGTCTTTGCAACTCAGTTAAATACAAATGAGAACCAAAACGCTGATTCTGCATATTCATATGCAGGGTCTGTTTATAGAGATTACAAGCAATTGGACCCCCTAAGTTGAGTGTCTACTTACGGTGTGTCTGTGGCGGTTTTACAGTACGTGTTTATACGCATGCTGGATGTCAGTGGCAGACTTTTAAAAGTAGATCAGCAGCAACGATGAAATCTTCTTTGGCCTCATTCCAGCTGGTGGCACCTTGCAGTAGGTGGTGGTCTAACTGGCTAATGACATAAACCATTCGTTAGTTAAATGGAGGCTGGAGGGGGAACTGCATGTTAAATATGCACCCCAGAGGCAACGGTAAGTAAGTGCCTGAGCCGCCTGAAATGGAAGCAAATGGGGTGGGCTGGATATTGTTGTGGCGCAACCGCACATGGTTGCAGAGTGAGACAGACAAAGTTGCTTGACAGCTCCTGGGAGAGGCTTTGATTGATGGCAACGCTCCAGGGAGTGTTTCAAAATGAACTTAGTTAACTTGGAGCCACATGAAGCATTCATCACTTGCTGCCATACAGGAGTGAGATCCTCACTGCAAGCTAGGCAGCATTTTATTTAGCAAGGCACCTGGGGAACATCTTCACTGGAGGAGCGGGTACCTATTTGCTGCTATTTTTAAGGCGCACATCAACAAATCTCCAAGATTTTCTCAAATCAAAGTTTCAACATGACTGCAGCTGCTTCAAGTTGCTCATCAGGTTTCAAGAGTCTGGGTGTGTTGCATGTGGTACGGATTTCCATATGAGACAAATTTGTAGTTCGGAAATCTAAAAATGGTTTCGAGGTTAAAGAATAAATTGTTAGTGCCCTTTTTTGTGCCTTGATTGAGAAGAAGTGTCGGAAACCAAAAATGACACAGGGTTCAGATTAGGGGTTAGCGTTAGGGCTATGTAGGCCTCAGAGGTCAGGTTAGGCTCTTTCTTTGGCTCTTTGCTGTACAGTGCGTTTCTCCTTCTCTCCTGTATTCTCTCCCATCACCCTTTCTTGATTCCTTTTGAAAATATAAAAACGTCCAAGCTCCCACTGTAAAATTCTAACATAACAGGCATGCAGTATTTCCATAGCGGTCATTACGGTGCCGTGACAGTAACGAGCTGCGGAGTTGCTTAAACCCAACAGAAGTAACAAAGCTGATAAAGTTCTAACGCGCTACTTTACTTTCTCTTCTTTCAGTTCACAGGTCGATTAAGATTTCATGCCCTTCTGCTAAAAGTCTGCTTTAACTCTGTGCCCCATTAAAAGAGCTCCTGTAGTGTTAGCGGGGCTAGCTTTAGTGCACAGAATGAGCGAGTGAGGTCTGTCGTTTTCCATTGTTTTAATGGCATTCATGGCCATAAAAGAGTCCAAGCTCTTCAGTAAACCAACATGGAACTGGGACAACTAACTACAAGGCCTTTCCCATTTCTATGACAGCATGTCAAAATAACTAGGGTCTGCTGCTGAAAACCGGAGCGTTCCCAAATCTCGGTTTTCCCGATTACAAGTTGAATCTACTCAGATGAGCTCTCTTCCATATCATGCTTTTTGAACAAGTTCCATTAATGCAAACACCAGCTTATAAAAGCCGCTCAGCACAGTAAAGAGTAAATATCGTGCTGAAAGGGGAAATATTGTGTTGTTCTGCCCATCAGTGACAGATTTTTATGTGCGCAGCCCTCCCTCAGTTAATGCCCACACAGGGTCTTTGTCACTGTCAGCTATATGGGAATATTTTATTGGCAGAATGAGCTTTGTTAGTTCAAAAGGATTACATTTCGTGTCAGTGTGAAAGCTAAGTGTGCTTTGTTTATGTCTCCTCATCAAGGCTTTTTAGTGTGGGATCCCTCACTCCTGCTCTTGTCACACCTCCATTCCTCCCCCTCTCTCGCAACAAAGTGAGGGATTAAAATGGAGTCGTCTGGAACAGAAGATTGTGAAGCAAGGAGATGACAGCAGCTCGCTGAAAACCACAGGATGGATTTCCTTTGTCTCAAGGCTTTAAAAGTACAACACCCTCGCAGCGGCTCAGCTTGATCTCTATTTCCCCCCCCCCCACGTTCCTGCTGTGGGCAGTAATGTAAGAGTGGACAGAAGGGACGTTTTTCATGCATTAAATAACGATCACTGAATGAATTAATGTTCATGTCATTAATTCATTAATGAATGCACAGTCAAGAGTCTCTGAAATGCTCTTCCTTTATCAAAGCCGAGCTGAATTAGGACACAAATATGAGATACAAAGAGAAAAAAAAGTGGGTTTTTTTTTTTTTTTCAAAAGCTACACAAAAACCCCCAAAAAAATTTTTTTTTTTTTTTTTTCGGCAACAGTTTTTTACCATTTTTTTTATTT
>VUQK01010521.1:0-14446 GCA_015106715.1 Bujurquina vittata | reverse complement strand
TAGGAACCATTGATGATTTTTTTCTTTTTTTTTAATATGTTAATACAAAAAAGGACTGAGATTTAGCTTCTTTTTTTTTTTTTGGAGGGACAATCTAAACAACAGAGAAAAATAACAATCCTGAATAAAGTGCTAATACTATAAACGTAATCTCAGAAAAACGGTGCTCTCCCATCTGTTTATCTAACAGTCCACATGTGCAGTCTGGAAGCAACATGTGCACTCAGACGTTTCAGCAGCTTAAGAAGGATGTCCTTGAACTTGGCTGACAAGAGTTTCCTCTAAGCAGTCCCCCAAAAAAACTTTAATCACCAATCATTGGGGAGGGGGGCTCTTCCCCTTACGCTTTTCTGTTTCTTCCTCTGTAAGCCTCTCTCATCCAGACAGCCCTTTCTGCCTCCTCAGAAACAACAGATCTGAAGGCAGCCCCCTACCCCTTTCTTGTCTTTGCGACGCCACTCCACAGCCATGTGAAGTCTGCCGATAGTGACAGCTCAAAGATGCCCCGCTAGTGGCTGTGGAGAACAGAGGGATGGGTGATTGAGTGTCTAGCCAACATTTGGGCCAGTACACTGGCTTACATGTTTATTCATAATACCATCCCTTTTTCTTTAGACCTCATAGGGTTCTGGGCCTCAGATGGTCATGCATTTTGTGCAGAATTAGGCCGGTTAATGCTGATTAATCCCAGGGAAATAAGAGAGCGGGTGGTGAGTCTGACTGGATGGGTTCTGTTGGTGAGCAGACACGACCTTGTATCCCTTCAAGCATGGCTGCTGGGAGGAGACTGACACCATTTCTTTCACAACAGACAATTGAGTCAGGCAGGGTAGTGAACTTAGAGCATCAGCTGTCATCAAGAAGCAATCTGTTCATGCTCTTTACTAAAGTTCAAAAACTTAAAATTCTGTATCAGAGAGGAGAGACAGGTCACAATTAAAGAAGCGCTCAATTTTACAATCTGCAGATGAAGATGTGTAAATCGGGAGTTGCAATCTCAGACAGCTATTAAAGCTATACCAAGTGACAACATGCTTGAAACTGGAGGAGAAAAAAAAAATCGGAGGTAAGACAGCTGGATACATTTTTAACAACCCTAAATCCAACCCTGACACATACTGCATAAAGTGATGCCAAGAGGCGCAATACAGTGACATGTACAAACAAGCCTCAGCAAACAAGAAATCTGTGATCCAGTTAAATATACACAGTGCTATTTTGCTTACACACAAAACACATTTTACACAAAAACCCTTGCCACAAAGGATGAGGCGTGTGCAGCTGCTAAGAGGGAAGAAGAAGATAGCTCACACAGATGGGAAATATAGCACTGAAACTCAGTCAAACCCCACTGTGGTCTGTCAATTTCAGAAGCATGCATTTCTGTGAGAGTCTTTGTAGCTCATTTCGGGTGTTTGGCAACAGTGCTGCTATTACGACACGGAACCATTAAAAGGCTGCTTTCATTCATTCATTGCACTTTTGTTTGCCTTTGAGGGAACCCAGTCTAGTTTTATAGAGGGTTTCCAGTCACTTTTCACTGGAAACTTGCTGAACAGTAAAGAGTGGTGCCAGTGGTGAGATGATAATAATTTAAAAATAAAACAGAGGCTCAGGTGCAAGCTCCAACTTGATTTTCTTTTATGTCAGTTTCATTCACATTTTCCTCTTCTGTCTAAAAGGTTTACAATTTTTTTCTGTTGTCTTGCTGATGAGTTTGATAAGGAAACACTACTAATTAAATACACCTTTAATGGAAAATGGACAATACAATTAGATTTGATGTGACAAATTGAAGAAATGTGTCCACACAACTCTACTCAATCGCATCAATCTTTACTATATTCACCCATTTGCAAGTAAAGAACGATATCTCTGTATAATCTGAGACAATATCAAGCTTTGCACAGGCTGAATTGCAAGTTGAAGAGTAAGGCTTAAGGACGAATAAAGGAAAACTGTATAATGCCAGCCTGCATCACAGCACTGAAACTAAAAATAAATCACTATCAAGAAAAGGACAAGGCTGGTTTCAAGGCTCCCAACTGCTCTATTAATCAGACTCCTCTCATACATCTCTTGCAGAAACTGAATAAGAGTATGTGGGATGTCTTAACCAGTGGGCTCATGCATTTGTCTCTGATCTGATAAATGAAACTGCACTACTGCTCTATAGCAAACACAATTAAAGTCTGAAGAACTTATAGATTTGTTTTATTCAATGTCAAAAGCAATTCAACTTTACTGCTAAATATCTCTCTCTAGGTAACTAATTTCAATTTCCCTGGTGTTACTTTCCTTATAGTATTAAACTGTATTCACAAGAGTAACACAATGGGACCTGGAGGTCTTCAGCACAACGGTGGTTGGATTATCCTAAAGAAAATGTGCAGTGTGAAGTGTCTACTAATGGCTTAGATAATTTGTATTCTGAGAATAAAGACAGACAATGAAATACAAGCCAAAGTTTGTGACCTATTTTTACACTCCATTCCTAGAGACGACTGAAATATACGTGCTCTAACTCCAGGGACATTAACAGTGATAAACTATTTTCCTTAATGCTTGACATGCATTTTACATAAATCCAAACACATTTAAATTTTTTAATAAAAACAACAATTCTACAGGGCTAAATTTTGGCCATAAACTTCCCAAAGTCCCTGTCAAATTAAATGTATATTAAATATATACTTCTAAAAATTATCCCCAAACTGAAAAAACGTCATATTTGCTTATTGTAAGGTTATTAACCTTTATTTAGATTATGAAAATTGATATACATATTTAAAAAAAAAAGAAAGAAAGTCATACACCCCCATACACCCACAAGCTTCAGACCTTAATTTCCACATTGCAAGTGTATTATTTTAACCTATCTGCATTGTTCTGTTTCTGGGGCCAAGGTAAGTTGCATTCTGGGAATAAAGTCAGACAATGGCATACAAGACAAAGTTTGTGAACTGGGTTTGTCCTATTTACATAAGTAAATGCTGACCAAACCTCTTACGAAAAGGGACCACTGCAAACCCAACAGCGACCTATCGTTTGGCCTTTCAAGCAACAGCTGGCCGTGAAAGCGCCAAGCCTTTTATGCTGCTAGTGATGTGGCTGCATCTCTCGGGGGGTCTATCCTGTCTGAGTATGTAATGTTGAGGTAACGCATTTAGCCGGGCTGCAGGCCCCGACCACTTAAGCCTGCTTACCGGCTCCGGGATGCCTGTGAGCTCCGTGCGAAGAGTGGCGCTGCGCCCCTGCGGACAGGTAGCTCCCCTGGGTGTGCTGCTGCTGCTGGTTCTCCGGGTAGCTACGACCTCCGTGGTGCGGCGCCCAGCTAGAGTTGCTCTGCTGCGGGTAGTTCACTCCTCCGCCGCTGGCGTTCACCAAGCCCCCGTTACCGACCGCGTTACCACTGCCGTTGCTTCCAACACTGCCGTTCATGGCGAAATGAAAGAAGCCAGACCGAGACCGCGACCGAGTCCTCGGGGGGTCCATGGCTAGAAAAGGACGAGGGCGGCGGTGGATGTAATGTGATGTGGTGTGGTGTACGGGCAGGTGCCTCGCTCTTCGGACCGCTTCTCCGTGTCGCTCTGCCCGCCCAGTTACCTCTGACGATCACCTGTTACTACGAGTGTTTTCTTAGGCATTAAAGCTATTGTTTTAATGAAATAAGACGCCTGAAGGTAGCAGGTTCAAGTAAGCACAGCCTTCATATGTCGCACAAGCACCATCTGCATCGACTCCATCTACTCTTCCCCCCTTTTGCTATCGATGCCGCTCAACTTAACGAAACCCCTTTATTTTCTTTCCACGATAAGTATTCAAAAAATACTAAATCAGCATGCGGTATATCAAAACGCGGGTTTATCTTTTAATTATCATCAGTGCTGTCCTCGTTACTAGAACAAGGGTTTAACCATTTTCTCCTCTTTTGTGTTTTCACAGCGAAAAGTCAGGCTTTCCTACATTAAATAAAAGTATCTTATAAGCGGTGGTCCCACGAAATTAAAGTCTTACATGAGTGAGACCATTGCTGACACTTATTCTTGGTAAAAACTGAAAAATAACAGCGTGTCCTATACCACCAAAAAAGCCAGCTAAATAAAATATTTCTATCCGACAATACAAAACATAAGCAAGATGGCTAGCTGTAAAGCGTTAGCAAACTAAAGAAAACCAGCTGTCCCGGTATCTGCTTGTAAAATAAAGTTATTAGCATAAGTTTGCCAATAAATTAGAAGTAAATCGCAACGGATTGCCTACTGTAAGCAGAAAAGTTACACCCCTTTGCGTCGGCTAACTATACCTGCTCGTTCATTAGCATAAATTCGATTTTCCAGCTAGCCCAAGGCTAACAGGAAGCGAGGTCTAGAGGGGAAAACAAGTCCAACAGTGCCGACATTACGAGCTAGCGAGCGTCGCTCTGTGTCAATGTCAGGCTGGTCGGTAAACAGCGCTAATAGAGAATATCCTATCTACATGGCAAAGCAAATAGCTACCTTGTCCGTCAAGTGAGGCTGACAGTATATGTCTAATTTAAATCCCCTCTCGCATTCGCTATCGAGTGTTTTCTCTGGTCAGCGGGGAGTGTAGTGGAGATCAATCAATGGGAGTTTCACATCGCTGTGAAGTCGACACCAATCGATAGCAGACAAATATGTAACTCGTCACAAAAAATGCGTGCTACTTTTAATATAAAAACACACAAAAAGTCGCTAAAAAGGTAAATTGAAATTCGCAGAATACATAAGATAACGAGATATATCTCATTAGCATCGGTCAAGGTCGACTTTAACGCTGGCTTGTTTTCGGAGTTGACTATTTTGGTCTGGCCAACCCCAGGCATCTCCTCCACTCATTAATAATTCAGCAGCTTCAAAGCAGAAATACTATGAGACAAGGCTTTGAGAGCCGCTGGCATCCTGAGGCTTTTTAGCTGGATGTGCGCCACATCCAGGGATACTTGCCGATGCACTACATAAACCTAAACCCCTTTCTTAGGTTTCCACGTATACGTTACATATTCTATCTTGTATTGTGATCACAAATCATGCAGTACTGTGCAAAGGTCTTGAGTCACTCATTTCTTAGGTGCAACGATTTTTTTAAACATCTGCAAACATACATGGAAAACATAGAGTTTGTACAGTTGTAATGAAACTGAAAGTCAGTATGCTATGACCGTCTGTGTTCTTCATCATAACCAGAACTCTCTTAGGCAGCTTTCTTCTAATTTCTCTAAGTAGTCCTCAGGAATAGATCTCCAGGCTTCTTGAAGGAATTCAAAGCTCTTCTTTGGATGTTGACTGCCTTTTGATTCATTCTCTGTCAAAATGATTCCATACTGCTTCAGTAATGTTGGGGTCTGGGTTCTGGGGAGGCCAATGCACAAATAAGTCCTCCATTGTGTGTTTTTCTGTTCAGGTATGCTTTTACTGCATTGGCAGTGTATTTGGGATCATTGTCATGCTGAAAGATGGAGCTGTTTGCTATTCAGATGCTCTCCAGGTGGTATTGAACGGTAGATCAAAATCTGATTTTCTGTGTTCATATATCCATCAGTTTTAACAAAATCCCCAACACCACTGGCTGAAATGCAGCCCTACACCATGATAGAGCCTCCACACATCTGTTTTACAGATGGCTATAGACACTGTACCTCCCTCCTGACCTCCTCCACACATATTGTTTAAATTTAAAAAATCTAATTTGGAATTATCACTCCATACAACCTGTTGCCACTGATTTTTAGTCTAGTTATTTTTAGTCCAGCCACTTCTTCTGTTATCTTCAACTTGCCCTCAAATTATTTGACACACAGCACACCATGCTGAGATATGCCAAACGTTCAGCTAATAACACTTTAGGAATCACCTTGTTAGGGCAGAAATACTATTTTATGCCTGTCAAACTGTGTTATCCATGGCATTTTTCACAGATTCAGCAAAATAAATGGGAATAAATGGCATCCTTTTGCAACAGGCTATTAGAGCATGAAGATACAAATTAAAAATTGTTTTTCTGCTCAGTCTTCTGCTATGTGTCAATTTAACAGTGGCTCATTCCTTGAGTTAGGTGCATTATTTCTGCGTGGCTGATTAATAGGTCAGTGTTACGTGGCCTAACAAAACAAAAACAAACAAAAAATATCCATCGGTTCTCATCCACTTATCCTTTTCGGGGGAGGTTATTTAATACTTACTACAAAACTAAGTACTAGGTACCAAAGTACATCCCTCTTACTGTATATGTTGTTGCAGTTTTTAAACTGTCAATAAATTCATAAATCAAGAGATCAAAGGCACAAAATGACTTCTTTGTAATCTAGTTACGTTTATTAGCACTTAAAAAAATAAATACATAAAATAATCCCCTGTCACCTTTTTCGGTGACGTACTCTTTGTTTTGGAGAAAGAAGATTTACACTTCTGATATCTATGTCATCATGGGGATGCAAATACCCACGTTTTAGCCCTCCTCTTTTCTTCCACCTTTCTGCCTCTCGGCTCTTCCTGCTCTTTCTACCACCTGTCTCATCCCTCCTCTTCTTCTGTGGAGGTGATGTGAACTGCTTGTGACCATCGGCGGGCTGTCTGAAGGGGTCTCCAGGATAGGCTTCGTCATCAGAGCTACAGCGAGACTTCATTAGCAATCCTCCTTCCCGTCTGGCTTGGGCCTCCCTCCTCAAACGCTTCACCTCGCACCTCTCTTTGCGCCTCTCTGACCTCGTCTTCCTCCTGCCAGCTTGGCTGTGGAGCTCCTCCTTTGTCTTTGTCCACCCCTGGACTGATTGATTCTCCTCGCCACTCGCCCCTCGTTTTTCAGACAGGTCTAAAAAACCATGTGCAGGCTCTGAAAACACAATGATAGAAAAGTCTTCCTTGATAACATATCTGATCCTGTTTTAACTGAATAATAGATTAAAAGCAGCCGTTGAACTAATCAGTGTTTTAGTTTATTATCTGATCAAATGCAGTCTGAAAAGAACACTTCATCAACCAACTATGCAGTTCTCCTGAACTCTACAAAGATACTATGGCTGTTTTATGTTTTAATTCAGTCTCAGTGCTGTTTTCAATCATTACCAGACAGCACAGATAAACCTACCAGTCTTGTCCAAGCAGCAGACTAAGTCGACACATTTAAATGGTAAGGGGGAACGTTTTGCTACAGAGCTGTTAGAGCTCAATAAAGGGGGTTCAAGCACTCACAATTCAGACCAAGAGTTACACCAATACAAAGGAAGCATCTTCACACAACTCACACGTGAATCTACTCTGACTAAAAAACAGACACCCTGACGCATTTTGAAAGTGGACCTTCACCATTTAGAAGAGTCAACAAAGATAAATGCCCGGTAACATAATTTGTCATTTGACAAATGGTTGCATTTGAAATGTTTTTCTAGCCAGGATGTGATCTATCTGGATTTGGTATCTCAAGCCTTGTATCATAATCATGCTGTAATATTCCCCTTCTGCAATGTTTCTTGGGCAAAGTGAATAACAGTCTGGGTAGAATCACAGCAAAAAATATGATTAAGGCAATCCCAAGGGTGAAAAATGACAGGCCTTTCTAAGTAAAACACAACAAACTTTTAGGTCCATATGTTTTTGGACAATTACACTTTAAAAAATAAAATAAAATAAAATTGTCTCCATACACCGCCACTGTGGATTTTAAATCAAACAATTAAGATATGACTGAAGTGCAACCTTGTAGTTTTAATTCCAGGGGTTTACCTGGAATACAGTCTTCCATTTTCAGAGGCTTAAAAGTAATTGGACAATTGACTGACAAGCAGTTTCATGACCATGTAAGGCCTGTTTCCTTGTCACTCCATGAGCAATTAAGCAGATAATTGATCTTGATTACATTTTTATCTGGCATGAGGCCCAACAAGCTGTCAGCACAAGTGAGGAAGACCATCATTAGAGTAAAAGGAGACTGCAAGAACCTTATGCGTGGCCAAATCACCAAACTGGTTCATTCTTAAAAGAATAAATGTACTTCCCAGTAACACCAAAAGCCCTGAAAGACCACAGAATACAACTAAAGTTCATGATGGCAGAATTATTTCCATGGTTAAACAGCTTCTTGAATGTAAATATAGATGGTTTCCAACAATGTGCAAACCACTGGTTACACTTACGAACAAGAGGGCCAGATCAGACTTTGCCAGAAAGCATCTAAAAGAGCTTGCATGGTTCTGAAACTAAATCTTTGGACTGATGAAACCAAGCTGAACTTATACATGAATGATGGAAAGAGAAAGCATACGGAAGGAAGGAAACAGCTCATCATCCAAAGCATGCCACATTATCTGTCAAACATGATGGAGGCAATGTTATGGCATGGGCGTGTATAACTGCCAGTGGAACCGGATCTCTAGAGTTCATTGATGATGTGACTGCTGATTGAAGCAGCAAGATGAGCTGTGAAGTGTCCAGAGCTATAGTCACTGCTCAGATTCAGCCAAATGCTGCAAAACTGCCAACACTTCACGGTGCAAATGGATAATGACGAACGCATACTCTAAGAAACCCGGGTTTCTCAAGTCACTTGTCACCTGACCTCAACCCAACAGAGCACGCTTTTCAGTTACTGAAGACAAAACTGAAAGAGAGACCACAAACAAGCAGCAACTGAAGGTGGTTGCAGTAAAGGCCTGGCAGAGTATCCTCAAGGGAGGAAACAACGCATTTGGTGATTTCTATGAGTTCTAGACTTCAGGGAGTCATTGACTGCAATGGATTTTCATCCAAGTATTAAAAACAATCCTTATACTTAAACTTGTGTTAGTTTGTCCAGTTACTTTTGAGGATCTAAAAATAGGGGGGCTGTGTATAAAAATGGCTGCAATTCCTAAACAGTTACAAAACTAAAGTCTGCACTTCAGTCACACAATGATTGTTTGATTTAAAATCCACTGTAGGGGTGTACAGAGGCAAAGCTACAAAACCATGTGTCACTGTCCAAAACTTATGGACCTAACTGTATATATAAATGGACCACTCCTCATTGCAGGGGCTTATTTTGGTCATAATTCCCACTCAGTGCTCACTTTACATCTGCTTTTGTTTTTTAGACCTAGTGGGCAGCTTTAATAAACTCACCCATCCAGCCCAAACAAAGAAATAGCTGATACATTTAAAAGAGAAGAAATGTATCCCACTACAGAGCTAGTAGAGAGCCAAAAAGAAAGCTTAAAAAAAGAGTAATGTGCATCGTTTTATGAAAGTTTACATCACAGTAAAATAATAATGTAAAAGTTATGATGCAAGCTTTCTCACCTTTAGCTCTTTCCTCTAGCCTGGTACGAAGTTGGATAATGTCCTCCATGGTGTCATAGTGGCAAACATAAGGCAATGATGGAAAAGTGCCTGTAACCATCCTTCTCCTAGTGCACTCCTGATACAGAAAGACAGGCAGTGACACAGATAAGGCAGAAGAAGAAGAAATCAGTTAAAGAATGGATTCAGGACAGTGGAAAAAGGATGCAACTGAGAATTAAAGAGAGAGCATTTAGCTAAGATGGATTCAACACAAAAAGAGAAAGGGTGGAGAAAACATTTTGGACAGAAGTGTAGCAAGGTAACGCAAAAAGAAGAGAGAGTTGTGAGTTTAGGAAAAAAGAGAGACAAGCAAGAGGGATAGCAGATGAGGCAGCAGAAATAAAGGCAGGCAAAGATCCAGTAAAATAAGGCAAGGATTCAATTTATTTATCACTTACATAACCATAATGCCCCCTTTTAGAGCAGTTGTAACAATGAACATGGTTTTTCTTGTGTTTGAGGTTGTGGACTCTCTGTGGCCTGAGGGGAACCTCTAACCTGATCTGGAAGAGAAAGGTTAAATGAAGGGCATTTCAAAAAGATAATGGACATCTGCTGTTTTCTTGGTTGTTTTCGCAGTATGCACCAATCAAATAGGCTCCTGGCAACGGGTATATTGCAGTTAGATTCCTTCATTGTGTTTGATTCCCCTGCTCTCTTTCCCCATAATTGCTGTCTATTTCTACTTTGACTATCTAATAATAGGCAGGGGATAAAACTTTAAAAATTACCTAATTAAAAAGGTCTCCTGCCACCTGCTACCTAGATCAATTCTATTGCTTAATATAGAGCATAATCATTAAGAACTCCAATTAGGTTTACATAGTGAGCCAGAAAGACTTGTTCATGTTCAGGTGCATTATGCATTTTGCTGAGAAAAGATTAGATTAAATTTTAAAAGAAAATCAAAAACTCACTGTCAGGTGGTACTGTCTCCACGTATCAGGGCAGGCCTGAGGAAAATACAGAAAACAGAGAAGAAATGTTTTCTTCAAGCAACAATGAAGACAAAGAACTGTTTGCAAGAAATAAAATAACACTTCATAAATTGAGCCCACACACTCATGAGGCTACAGAATCTGTCAACAAACAACTGACAAATGTTTTCAACGCTTCCTTCAACACAGTATCACACTCTCTAACACCAACACTCAACGGGGCCAGACCTGTGAACTCACATCAGAAAGGTGCCCTGACATCCCACAGCGCAGGCAGTGCTGGTTCCACACTGGAGGCATTTCACAAGGCTTGAGGCCGTGTGAAGGCAGTCCACATCTAGAACAGGGGTGACTAGGACATTTCCTCTGGATGTGACCCTGGATCCCACAAAGGACACATGTAGGACTTTTCTGCTGACAAAAAGACAAAACAGATTTTTTTTTTAAATGTAAAGATGGACAATATGGTCCTGTCAATCATGCTCTGCAGGTCTCCATGGAAATAGGATTGATGAGTGAGTTTGTTTACCTTGCGGAGTGTGCAGCTTTTGGCGAGGTGGCCTGTCCTGTTGCAGATGCGGCAGATCAGAGAACTACCAGGCGTGAAATAGCGGCTGGTCAGAGACTGATTTGCGCCACACTAGATAAGATGAAAGATCCAAGACAAGAGATTTTTAAAGTGAGGTTAAACCCATAACTTTGTCTTCACACTGCAAATTAAAGGTACAGGAAGTTTGTTGGGAGGTTTTGAGTTTTTAATAGGGGAAAAAAAAGGATAGTGTACTCATGAATATATACTGATTAGAATGTAATTTATGCATCGTCATAAACTTAGAATTAATCCATTAAAAAAAGCACCATCTCGAATACAGTGGCAGAGATGGAGTTCACTCCTCCGCCAAACCTAAATGCATTTTATGTATGTGAGACTGGCTACATACGTAGTATGCCTTATAAGTTACTTTTAATTTAAGCATCACAAATAGCTCTTTCAAACATTTAACATTTGTAGATGTATATTTTCATCATCTCTCATTTTGTTTTTCTCCTCCTCCACCACTGATCTGTCTTTCCCTCATTTCCACCTGACCTTCCTCCTCCTCACCTCAAGCTTCATCTCCTGAACTGGAAGTCAAGGCTCTAACAAAAGAAGATGAGCATAAACATGCTTATTTATTGCTGATATTCTCACAATTAGTTATTTTTAGCAGACATGCAACCCTCCCGTGTCCAGACAGCTAACAAAAGCTGGCTAACATAAACTCTCACTAACATAAGCTAACATTATGCCAGCTAATGTTAGGCTTGAGTGCCCTAAAAATCTAACTTTCCCCCTGATGAACAGTTTGATTACACGCCCACATTGTATGGAACTTTATTTTCTAAGTGTCCGAGTTCAACAATGTTAGATCCACTTCAAAGAAAGTTTCCCTAAAACCAGCTACCAGCGGCAAAAAACAGCAGCGCTTACTGACAGAAAAGTTCAGGATATCCTCAACAAGTCCCCTCAGCATTGCTGTCATCAGGCAAAAGTGAACTTCACATTGACTCATATCGGACTCCTTTCACAAAATTTTACAACCTCCAGCATAAATAGATGTGGACAACCAGCAAATTGACAACTATAACAGCAGACTGAGAGCCTACAATCACTACAAATGAACAAGGCCTACTTGTTTGTCCTAAAAGTGGCCACCACAGAATTATGCACTTGAACTGGGAGGGCTAAGAAACAAAACTCAGTTGACTGCAATCTGCTGACATCTAGCCATGATATTTTACACACTGTACCTGTAAACTATGGACAACCACTATTAAATCTTCATTCCTTCCTCTGCCGCAGTTTTATAGATACATACAGTACTGTGCTTCTATAAACAAATAAGCTCTCCTACAGTATACTATTTAGGAGAGCTGATAGAAATAAAAGGTTACCTTGTCTTTCACTGATACAGCCCAGGTTTCTTTTACTGATTTCACCGTCTCATCCTTCACATCTATGTTGGAGAGAAAGACCAGGGGGAACATTAATAATTACAAGAAAATATTGCCCACAATGAAATACCCATTTTTAGTTGATCTTGGAATAGTCATTGAACAACAACAAAAAAATGCCTTAAAAAAAGCTTGTCAAAGCTCAGTAGACTTTTCCAAGTATTCAGTCTTGTTAAAGCAGAAGCTCTAAAACATAATGAAGAGCATCTGACCTTCCTGAAGTAACTGTCACTTCTGTGTAAAGAAAACCTAAAATTTTGCTGCTCCAGTGGAGCTGGTGGGTCAAATGGTGGTTGTATGCAGCTCCCTGGTGTGAATATGATAATCTGCATCTAAAGCGCCTGGCTAAGCAAACTGTCTCTGTGTACACTTTTAAAATAAATTGCACACCCACACAGTTACAAAAATAACTGCACTCACTGTGTCCATTTACTCTTTTTGCATGAAATGTATCTACAGAGATGTATTTCTAGTTGAAATTATCTTTATTTTTCCTCATTTTTCTCTCTATAGTCCAAGTTGGAAGCTGGTACAGCCACACAGGAAATAACTAAACGGTGATAATAAACATTACAGATCAGTGAGTTCACTTAAGCAGCTATGTTTTTTCTAGGTGAAAAACATAACTTTACAGTCATCCAGAGAATTTAACAGAAACTTTCCTAAATTTGAAGAATCAGCTGTTGTATATTCAGCATCATTGTTTAAGTAGCATCTGTTCATTGCTTTCACTGGCTGCAATTTAAATCTGTTTAATCTCTAATTCAATAATTATTAAAATACATTTACTTGATCACCAGCATCCAATTTTCCAAAGACAAAATTCTCTGTTTATCATTCCTATACCAGTGAGCACAAGTGTGGGGTGACTTTTTTTGACAAACAGGTTGTGTAATAACTGTATTTACTTTTTTGTTTTGTTATTGCAGGGACATTAGTCCTGTATTGCACCTGCTTCTGACTTTTTGATTTCAGATTTAATCTTTATAAAACTTTTCCACTTGCATTAGGACTACTGAAAAAAAAAATCTTAACCCCAAAAGTTGACCAAGTCTAGTTTCACCTTCATCTCCTAAGTCCTCCCCAAAGCTCTTCCTGTAGCTCAGGTTGAGCTGGATCCTCGCATCCTCCACCTGCTCCTCTCCGTCCAGGATCATCCACTCTTCTATCGGCTGATCTTCATCTTGATCCTCCTCAACACTGGAAGATGAATCACGCTCAGCGTCTCCAAAGGACAATGGAAAGGCCAGGAGGAGCGGAGGGGAGTTTTCTCTGCTCAGCCGTGCTTCTTGTTTGCACCTCATGTGATGTCTCTCCATGCTGGACCTCGCAATCAAGAAGAGGTCTTCCGAGCCGTCCTGGCCATCATCAACTTCCTCAGTGTGCTCCATGGTCAGATCTGACACAAACTGCAGGTGGAAAGCGCCACCTACAGACGACTGTCTTCACCACTATCAAACAGCGGTAGCTGATGGGTCTTTTACAGGTTTTATTATCAGCCAGAAATGAAACAGTTTTGGTCTAAAACGGGGTAATTACCGCGCGGGTGTGCAAACATTTAAAAACACCCTAGTTGCTGCTTAGCGTTGAGGCTAAGCAGCAGCAACGCAGTACACGAGGCGGTCAGCTACAGTAGCAGCTAAAAACGCAACCAAGTCAAATAACGTCTGTAAAGGCAATAGTCAACCTTTTAATTCACAAAACAAATACCTGGGATTCATTTAATTCATTTCAAATGAATGTTTCTTCCACACAGCGAAGATAAAGCTTGTTACTCCCATGCTTGTTTATATATGTGAAGCGCTTTACCCGGCGTTTCCGGATAAGGTTGGACAACCAAATCTGAACACAGCGTGCACAGGCTGTCGAAATGTTCCCAGGTATAGTCACTGATAAAAGTGGCCCACATTTGTATCTGTTTTCTGTGGTTGGGTTAAGTTTTTTTTTTATTTGTTTACATTTTGAGTTAAAGATTTACAACAGTTGTTCTATGAACAATATCAATATTACAAAATATTCATACAAAGCCTTCTATACATAGAAACATGTAGAGGTAGATAGTGTATGTAGTATAGAGTACTTTGCAATAAACAAACAAAGCAAAACATACATAAAATTTCATTTTATGTATGTAGAATTTGCCTAGGATAATTAAGAAATTGACAATATATTTCTCAC
>VUQK01010518.1:66625-77994 GCA_015106715.1 Bujurquina vittata | reverse complement strand
TTTTTACCTTTTTTTGTGTGTTTGTTGTTAATTTTTTTTTTTTTTTGTTTTTGTTGGGGGGGGGGGCATAATCGAGGATGCTTGATTTGATTTGTTAGAAAAATTCTGGATATAATCTTAAACGTTAAAAAATTCCCTAAATTCTCCTCTTTGGATGGCCCCTTCATTCCTTCTTCTTGTAAATTCCCCTCACTTCTCAAAGTTGAAAAGCTGCTTCTGGCGAAATACACAGTGAGGATGGTGACATGCTCGGAGATGGTCTTTTAAATCAGCGTCTGGTGTGAAGCCCCAGCTCGATATCTCATCATAGACATAGTTGTGTTCAGAAAGTGGCTCAAGCAATGAGCCAAGGCTCAACTATCTATTTGGTAGGTGTGCATGCTTTGTGTGCATGTATATATGGAGTTTCTATTGACTAGTGAATGCACCATTATACACAGATTTATGAATATGTGCTTTCATGAATTCTGCATGCATATGTGCATTTATAGTTTATAGGGAAAACATGGTTCATTTGTCAGGGGTGCTAAAGTGCATCCAGCTGAATGAACAGATGTACCTGTGCATCACTGTACTGTCTGCAGCCAAGCCTTTGGACCTGCTTTATGTCACTAAACTGTCCTTTCCACTCTCTCATCTAATTCATTTTCAATAAAACTAAAATTTCAATAAAACAACAAGTTATAACTATCACAAAAAAGTCAAAATGTTAAACAGTTACAAAAAAACAAAAATATTTCAGATTTACTTTAAAAAATAATGCTTTTAAAATGCTTTTAAGCTTTGTTTGAACCCTGCAGACAACACGTTACACAACTGTCTTTTTTCTGTAGCAATAGGTTCTTTCCAGTTACAAAAATTACACCCCCCCCCCGACTTAATGATGAATATAGATTTGTTAGGAGTTCATGCAGACAAAAAACTGAGCTAAAAGACAGTGAACATTGAAAATGTCTTTCTACATGTGTTTGTGGTGTGTCAGGGAATGAGTCATTTAACAAAATTGTATTACTATTAATTATTATTATTATTATTTATTTATTATATTATTATTATTATTATTAATTATTATTAATTTTATTATTTATTATTGTTAATTTGGTTCCTATCCACAATATTCCTGACTTCGCACCATTACCCATAATCTATAGCGGAAGACGGTAGTTTATGTCTGCTTGGACTGTCGTTCACATTGCGGGGCTACACACTTGCTGTTAATTTAAGCATTTTTACACTGCAGTTTCTTTTCCCTGGCATAATGGCATTGCAAGGATGTTTTAAAAAGCAGCGAGGACAGTAACAGTACCTCACCCGTCACTTCTCACTGAGGGTGGATGACATGAAATTATGGCCCAAAGTTAGCTACATTAGCTACATTATCAATTACCCCTTTTTTTCCCCCGAAGGTTTTGATGGCGGGGAATTACATAATCATAAGAGCACCGAGGTGTATCGTTGCCTTCAAAGCAATAAAATCGATAAAGTAATCCAAGGAAGGAAAGGCTTCGAGTGAGTCGCTCGGCCGAAGCGACCACACCCTGTTCCAGTCCTTTAAAAACTGCTGCCTTGAAGTGGTGGAAAAGGAGAAGTCCTAAAGAATGATGTTTCTGTTCTTCTGTTAAATCCCTATTTAATAATCCTCACGCTGTAGTCCAGAAGTCCTCTCTGTACAAAGTCCAAAGGATAAAAAGCAAAGCCACATCCACTTCAACTGCTAGGCAGGGAGAATTCTCGGCAGAACTGTCTAAAGGCGAATTAGTGTCCACAGAGGGGTTGGGCTGGTCCTCTCTGCAGTGTAGTCCTTGTCCGAGGGAAAACTCCTGAAATTCTCATTTGACGCTTCTGTTCTTCAATTTTTATAGCCCAGATCTAAGACATATCTTAGTTTTCAAACATCATCATGACAGATCATCACCCCACTGTTCTTATCCAATCGGGGGGTTAGACTTAATCATTACGTCATCTCTATTAACATCTGGGTTTTTAGTTACTTTCCACTCTGGGAAATGTCTCAACATGTTTGAAGTCTGCTCTTGCTTGCCTCTAAGCAATAGTTTCAAGTTCCTCATTTTACCTCAGTGATTTTACAATTTCTTTAATACATTGCATCAACTTCTGTGTTAATTAACACCTGGCAATCGCCACTGAAGCGCCGGTTCCCTGCCCTTACTAGCGGCAATCAGCTGTTTAAGACGTAGTGTATCAGCAAGGGGTGACTCCACGACCGTTTGTCCTATCAGAAAAATACAAACGGTTCCTGAAAGCTCGGAGAGTGCACTTTGCAGATATCAAGGAGTATTACGGTATTTCTGGTATCGCCAGAAGTCTGCGAACGGCGGCACCTTTGAAGTATGTTCTGCAGCCGGCGACAGGTTCAGTATTAAAGGGATAAACATACATTTTCCACACTCAACATTTGATTTTAAATCATATAAATCATTCTCTAACAATCTATAATTTGGATTATGATTGTCCACTCAGTACCAGGCTTTGGCTATTAGGCTATCAAGATCTCAACTCACTTGACACACCGGATTAGGAAAATAATTTATACGGCAGCTATTCTTTGGCAGGTATACCTCTGGGTATCAGAATGCTCCGATCACTGAAATTGAAACACTGGACTGACCAAAGACTGTGATCGGGGAGACACGCAGCTTTCAACTTGCTAACTTGGACGTGTTTACATGTGGAAGCCACGCGTTGTTAAAGCTTTGTGTATGCTGTATGCTGTAGTGTCACACTATAAATAAAGTAACGTAAAAAATAAGAGGCTGTTCATTAAAAGAAAATTAAAATATAAGGAAAAATACAGCAATAGGATGTGCAACTAGGTAGTGTAATTTTGAGTAAAACAAACAAATATACAGAATAAAATAATTTGAAAAAATGTACAGTCTGATGTTGTGACAACCGACAACAGCACAAGTTGAACCCGAGCTCATGCTCCAACTAATAAGAGGGCAACAGCTCTGGGAGAGGGGACCGTACCTCATCCCCACCCCCACCCTGCAATGTATCAAGCACCATAAACCCCCCGCCTGCGTCTCTGCAGGCACCACTGTGTTAAAGTGGTGTTAATGGAAGAGTTGTGCCTGCTCCTCCAGCTGAGCTTTGGCATTAATATACTAGGCCCGTTTACACAACAGCGTGGTTTTGCCGTTTTCGTTTTTGAAAAGCAGCCGGTCACATGGAAGTGTTTCAGAAACAATCTCCATTTACAAGAAAATGCAAGATGTTAAAAGCACTGCAGTTCCTATTGCCAGGCCACAAGCTGGCAGTGTGCTTAGGGTCATTGTCTTGTTGGAAGATGAACTTTCAGCCTAGTCCGAGGTCCTGAGCACTCTGGAATTTTTTTTCCCAGTATATCACTGTGCTTGGCTGCATTCATCTTTCCTTCAACCAGTTGTCCTGTCCCTGCAGCTGAAAAACACCCCCATGGCGTGATGCTGCCACCATCATGTTTCACTGTTGGGATTGCATTGGGCAGTGCCTGGTTTTCTCCACACATACCGTAGTATTAACCCCCAAAAGTTCAATCTTTGTCTCATCAGACCAGAGAATTTTATCTTAGAGTCCTTTGTGTGTTTTTGGGAAACTCTATGCAGGCTTTCATATGTCTTGCACTTAGGAGAGGTTTCCATCGGACCACTCTGCCATAAAGCCCCGACTGGTGGAAGGCTGCGGTGATAGTTGACTTTGTGGAACTTTCTTCCATCCTCCCTACTGGATCTCTGAAGCTCATCAAAAGTGATCTTTGGCTTCTTCTGTTCCTGTCTCACCAAGGCTCTTCTCCCACGATTGCTCAGTTTGGCTGGAAGACTTCTGGTCGTCCCAAACTTGTGATTCTGGTGAGTCATGTGTCGCCTTTTTATGGAGGAGTTATAGAGTTTGATGGCCACAGACAGGAATGTGCTCCTGTGTCTCATCACTGTGTTGTAGAGCGGGTGGGAGCCACTGTCCATAATGGTCTGCAGCTTAGACAGCATCCTCCTCTCCGACACCGCCATCAGTGAGTCCAGCTCCACTCCCACCACATCATCGGCTTTGTGGATCAGTTTATTGAGTCTGTTGGTGTCAGCCACCCTCAGCCTGCTGCCCCGGCATGCAACAGCATAGAGGATGGCACTTGCCACCGCAGACTCATAGAAGATCCTGAGCATAGTTCGGCAGATGTTGAAGGACCTCAGGCGTCTCAGAAAATAGAGACGACTTTGGCCCTTAGGGAAGTGTTCCCTATCAGTGTTCTTAGCCCAGTCCAGTTTATTGTCAATGTATGAATACCAGCATAGCTACAAACTCCACTCACACTTATTACAGCATCACAGAGATGCTACTGTGCCCAGCCTTGTTTCATACCAGCTGTAAATGACAACAAGCCTGATTAACTGGATATTCTATCTGTAGTTAAAGAGTTTATTTAAGGAGCGGGAGGGGAAGGAGGCACAGAAGGCTAACGGCACCGGAGCCTCTTCACCTCAAGAATGGACTCCCACAGTTAAACCTATTAGGGTAAGAAGCCTCAGCCATTTAAAACAGAAAAAAAAATCATGATGATCCTGACCAGTAAGCATTGTACATCACAATATAGATTATACTAAGACCAAATTAAAAATTTCAGCTTCTGTTTTGACTTTCAGGCTGCAGCAGACAGGAGAAGCTGGCAGCAGGCCTCACGTTTGATGCCAGTGTTTGAGGAGGATGAGGAGATTAATGACTGTCCAGTAGAGGAGGAGGGAGAGGCAGGAGAGGAGACCCGTGATGAGGATAGCGTCCTCCAACAGAGACAAACAGAGGTTATAAATGCTTAAACTGCAGAAAGCATTACCAAGTTGAAAAATCCATAAAATCCAACTAAAATAATAAAACCTCAACATAATCTCTCCAGTCAACACTCCACTCAAAGGACCATCTATAGTTTCCTGTGTGCATGTTGGGATGCTTTATAAATTGTATACATATAACATCTGCAGCTGATTCAACTTAATATCATTAGTGGTATTATTGTGGCACAGATTATATTGTGAAATTAAGAACAGCCCTCACTTTCATTACATATACACGCGCATATGTGCAGAGAACACTAATCCCAGCTTCTACTTTAATCAAAGAGCATCCAGTGCATGAGGAGGGCTGTTATTCTGGCAGCGTGGCTGTTTAAATGGTGCACGAAAAAAAACATTTCAGCCATAATCTCAAATATGACTTCTTATACTTGGTAAATAATCGGATATGAATCAAAGGAGTTAACCATTCAGTAGGCAAACAGTGGACTCAGCCATTAAAAGAAAGGAATGAGTAACAGTCTGCTTCCATATGAAGATCTCTGACTTCCTTTTCTAAATGTTTTTAGAAAAGGCTTAAAATAAAAAAACAGCAAATTAATATGGCTGATCCACACCTGCAAAAGCAATTTTGAAGTCAGCGATCTGAAACTGTTCCTCTCCTCCATCAGATGTCAGCTATGACTGCAGACATCACCAACCTGAAGGCAAAAAACGGCAATCAGCTGCAAGGTGACGCCGCACTCAGATCAGTGTAATTAGTAGTGTAGAAATGTATGTGGTTGTGTTGTATTTGAGGTCTCCCTTTGGATGTCTTCACCCCAAACAGGGACGTGTCAACAAATGGCTGTGAAGTTTAACTAAAACAAACAAAAAAATAAAGCCACCAATGATCATGTGTTGAGAAGTCCCCAGTTTAAATGAAATCATCTTGTGCTTCTAAGTTTTCATCCTTTCTTCTGTCTTTGTAGAATTCTTGTTGGATTAGGAAATTTTGAACCTTCTTCTAATTACCCCCCCCCCCTTTTTTTTTCTTCTTGTGAAGCTTTAAGGTTGAAGAGGTCAACTGAGGATCTTGGCCCTGCAGAAGAAAAATCTTCTCAGTGCTCAGATGAATGTAGCCCACACTGGACATGGACACTGCCCCTCTATCCTGATGGCGTATTCCTAGCTGAACTTGTAGATGTCTGTAGCCCCGATGAAGAGGAGGGAGAGGTTACATGATGTGTTTAGATTCAAATTGTAATATTTTCTGTATCAGTGTAACAGAAAATTACTAACTGGAACCACAATAACAATTTTAGCATTTTTAGCTGAGTAATGTTCAAGTAGTAATTAATAAATCCCACCAAGGTTCCTTTGGCAAATCTGTTTGCTTTTATTTACATAACTTGATGATTCCTCATTACTATTTTTTTACATGGAGTTCTGCAGCCAGAAATATTACTTTAAAGAATGTTTAAAGAACTGTTAAATGACATTGAATATTTACTCATGCAAATTGATGGCAGAATGAAGTTTGGTGACAAGGATCAAATACTTCAGTATTTGAAAGACTACTGTGTTCAGTGTTCAAATGTTTTGGGAATAGAAACCAAATAGATGCAAGACTGCAAAGTTGCAATTGCATGATTACAAAGTTTATTTTGAGCTTTGCTTCACAGAAACGTAAAATGGTGTTGTTCTTAAAGTATCTTTCTATGCTTTGAATAGAAGAATTTAGTGGCTAATACACTGAAATAAGGCCATGTTTAGTGAACTGATTTGACTGGGGCGGTGGAGGGCCTGAAACAGCAGCAGCTCAGGTCAGCAACTGCATCAGCATGCCAGAGAAGGGAGTCTCTGAAGATGAAGTAAACTGCCAGAGTCGTGGGTTATGTTTAGTATATGTTATAAAAGAGGGAGAGTGAGGCATCTCGAACTAGATCACAGGCTTTGCTCCATCCTTGTTCACTTCACGTCTAACCCCATTGTTGCTGCACAAAGAGCTCAACAGTACATCTGGTCCAGGGGTCATTTAATAGTCTTATTTTGTTGTGGTTTCGGGCTGAACAGTGTGCCAGCGTGCCTGCTCCACATGCCGGCTGCACATGTCCCTCCAGTGAGCACGTCCTGCATCCGCAGCCTCTGCTCCAATGAAGACTCGACCAACAGCTTTAACTTCTGAAAGGACTGCATTCTGTGGCATCAGTAAAAAGAGGAGCTGTTGAATTCTGCTGTGTTCACGTTGCAGGATAAATAGAGCTGTTCGCGTCATGTTAAGCGATAAATAAGGATGAAATTTTAAAAAATCACTCTTTACCTGCGTTAGTATGAATTCCAGCATGAGGGGCAGCTGATTGATGTCTCCTGGAGGCAGGTCAAACAGGAAAGAAGTATTCCACACAGTACAGGACCCGGCTTTAGTCTCTCTGCTGCTGATCAAAACTCCCTTGTGGTGCAGATTGATCACAACTTGGTAATCTATACATATGTACATAAAAACAAAGTGTATAACTTTCATAAATACTACTTTTTTGCTTAGATCTTGAATATAGCAAATTATGATATGGTTCAAAAAGACTGAAATACATTTTCCATTTTTAGCTGTAATTTATACTTGCACCACATTTTCTCTCGTGTATAAAGTATAAGTTCTCTATGCTGTATTATTCATGAAAAAGTACTTTCAGCTTCTGAAATAAAATAAAGAGATTATCCGATTGTGAGTCATGCTTATGTGACATATTGCAAAGGAAACCGATATCATGAAACCACATGGTGCTGCATACAGGATGAGCTTGCCTTCTATAAAAAAAAATAATGCCTTGACAGACCAGCGCAAACAAAGATTAGACCTGTCAGATAAGAGTACCAGTGGAGATTGGAACGTTTTCCTGAGGATTGTGAATAGTGAAGGATTAAACCACAATGTCATTAAAAAAAGGGATGATCTCCTGATGCATTCTGGTCCTGTAAGACATCATTTAATCCCTTAAACATTAAAAGCAAACATAGGGAATTACTTTACCTCTGCCCCCGAAAGAAAAAAGTTAGTTCTGCCCACGCACGCTTATATAATACATCTATGCATGACACTTTTATGGCATTCTGAAATTAAATAGACATTTTGTCAAGATTAAGTGACACCAAACTCTGGTTTTACCTGCTGCCATCGATGTGGAAACAAGGCTGTCTAGATTATCAGCTCTGAGGACCGTGGCTTTAACACAGTGGGACAGAGTCTGATAATGAAGCAAAATGTAGATCTGTGGAGGACAGCTAAGCCCCTTACACATCAGTGCATCCTGAGAGGTCAGACTCTGCAGTCAAAGGGCAAAAGTCCAAAGAGCAAAAAGGGCATTCTTAATCAGCAGGAAATTTTAACTTGAAAATTTAGCTCTGTCACACACAGCAATACAGAAATAAAACTACAGAAAGTTTTCAGAAGGCTTTTTAAATTTCTTCCATCGTGTTCTAAGTGCTAAAATTGTGATCAAAGGGGGTCTAGTGACAGATGGGTAGCAAAAGGTTTCCTAATTAATCAATCTTGTTATACCTCCAAGTAAATTTAAACTACTTACACATATATAAACATCACTACCTTTTTAATTTTCCACTCGCTTCGGTTAAGTTCTTTTTCTAGGTGAAGTGGTGTCTGTGGTGTCCATTCTCTTCCTGTGCACTCGGCTTCCAGTTCACCCAGATCTGTGCATCTGGGGCTCATTGGTTCCTGGGCATTCACAGCTATTCTCAGTATACATCTTTGGAGCTCCTCCGCAGAGCTCACCTTAAAAAGCAGCTCCAGGCTGTGGGCTTCAGAGCTGGAGCTGGTCTGGACAGAGGCTTGTATGGGAAAGAGGTACAGAGGTGGCAGGCTACCTTGCACAGACACATCTTCCAGGCTGTGAGGCGTATCAGTGAGGTTGAGGACAGTCACTGTCAGGGTTTGCTGCTCTGGAGAGAAGGTCATAGTGAAATGAAGGCAGGGTTTTGGTGATACTGGATGTTGGCAGCTTGAACTGGAACCATAACTTAGTGGGGCCAATGGGATAGGTTTTTCTTTCAGAGAAGGAGAGCCAGAGCTGGGTCTGGTGAGTCTGCTGCGCTCATTATAAGATGTATGTTCCCCAGTCACAGTGCAGCGTCTCTGCATGGCCTTACGTGTTTTGGCCAGTAGTCCCAGTTTGGGAAATGAAGGCAGCGAACTATGACTCGGGTCTAATGGTTTATAAAGGGGTGTTGTGAGCAGAGGTGTGCTGAGGCGGCGGAGGGAAAAATAGGACTTTGGGGGCTCCTTCTGATCACAGGGAGTTTGAGTTCGATTAGAAAACGCCAGAGAGCTGAATTCACCCTCTGAAGTAGCAGTGCTGCTGAATGTGGACGGATACTCCAACACATCTTCATCCAGCTCCTCGAATTGCTGCTTGGATGCTGCTGCTGCTGTTTCGGGAGGTGGGCTCTGAGCAAAGGTCACAGGTTCAGCAGGAGCTGGTGCTGATGTCAATGGAGCTTTGCCTTTGGCTCGACAAACTTTACTTTTCCACAAGCACAGAAGACATCCCAGGACCAAACACAGACAAAAGGTGATCAGTCCAACGAGAAGAAGAATTTGGAGATGAACTGCAGAAACCACAGAGCATAATAAGATCAGGCGGGAGAGATTTATTGTAATTTACCCCAGTCAAATCTGGGATTATATAATAAAGCTAACGTAGTATTTTGACCCATGTGCTTGAAAATGTAGGCCCCTCTGTTTCATATTAGCAAACTACTAAATGACTGGTGCTTATTTTGTCAAAGCTATCTTAAAAATGCTGACATGCCGACATATACACTGAAAAAATATTAATACGATTGGAACAGATGGGTCGCAAATTTTATAACTCTTCATTTGTGTAGACATGGGTTATAAAAGGAGGTTTCTGTGCTTGAATCAGTCAAAACCATGTAATTATCCAGGAGATTTAGCAACACATGTACCACAATGTACAAAAACACAATAACATAGGTAAGAAACATCTGATTTTGTATTAGCTTTGTTTTGTGCATGTTTGAACTAAACCAAAGCAATAGAATCACATGTGTCATGGACCGGGGAGTCTATCTGGTAATGTGCTCATTGTTTTAGACTCAGATACCATACCTTCTAATTGTTTGGTAAAAAGGACCTGCACCAGAAGCCAGAAGAACAGAATGACCATGATGCCCTCAATCATGCCCGTGCAGCAGAAAAGCAGCACAGACTGCCAGACAGGCTGCCCGGGGTACTCCTCATCATGGTAAGGCATGGCGCCAGCAATAGAGCCTATTTTAAGAAATCCACAAGTAGAATCCCAAAGGTCCAAGTAAAGAAGAGCTTTTGCTTGACTGATGAAAAAGCATTTAGGTTTTCAGTCCAGACCAAAACAAAACATTATTTTGCACTACTAAGTAAAAAAGGCACAAAAAATTTCCACTGGCTCCCATCAAAACATCTTGGTTAAGTGAGCTCATTACATGCTGGAGATAGGTTTAGTTTGAAGAGTTTTCATACAGGATGCGGCTCCCTCCAGAAGTGATAGCTGACTCTGCAGCTGTAGCCTTATTTCTCTATTCAAAATGAGAAAGTCATCCTCCTATCCAAACTCTCTACATACCGTATATTCCGGTCTACAGCCCAGGACAGTGATAACCTCATTTGCAAAGTGACTTACACACTATTATTCCCCACTGGTGGGTGGGGCCTGTGGGCGGAGATATCCATTTCATAATACCTCTGTAGCATCTTTCCTCTTTTCTGTTCCAGATCCAAATCCAGCATTTTCACTATAGGATAACTATCCTAACAGTAAACCCTTCAACCCATCCCCCTACCATGCCCCTTTGACCCATGAGCTCCATTTTTCCATTAGTATTGGACCTGTCATTATAGGTCTGGTACAGAGTTAAGTAAATATAGCTGAGCCTGTAGGTCCATTTCCATATGGACAATGTGATGTGTAGATTTTAATATTTTAATATATTTAATATTTTTTTTAATCATGAGCCTGTGGCAGTGTACAACTAGAAGCCAAAATGCAGGGATTGAAAAAAACCTAACTAAATATATACTTAAATTATTATTTTTCTCTGCTTTGCAGTTCAGGTTTGGAGTTAGATATATTGAAAACAGAATGTCAAAGCTCGGAGATGTGCATGTTTACTTGCACATAACACCGCTGAACATGAATTATTGTCTGTAGGTGAGGAAATTCTGCCCCCAACTGGTCACTCAAGAATTTATTCTGGACTTCCTGGATCCAACTTTCCAGTGTTGGAGATGCTGTTCGGATCTTTTAATTAAATAAAAAATATACAAGCAAAAAGTACAAAACTGGCCCCTGATGTTGTGGTTCCATGTGACGTCATTGAGAGGGGATATCCCTAACATGTCCATCTCAGGCACACAGCTTTTTCCATTAGCACCAGTTTCACCTGCTTCCCCATATGTCCCCAATAAACAATAACTTGTGATCTGCGTGTGTGCAGTGAGCAATATGCAGCTGATATAGTGAGCCTGTTAACAGCTTATTTACATGTCCAACAATTACAAAGCAACATTATTTTTAGTTTGTGCTTATATTT
>VUQK01010518.1:28504-49389 GCA_015106715.1 Bujurquina vittata | reverse complement strand
AACATGAACAGGTACATTCTTAAAAACTAAAACATCACAGATAAACATGATTTCTTGGCCAGGTTTTAAATAAAAACTTTTTGTCAAACATTTTACTGGTAAAAAAAAATTTAAAAAAAAAAAAAAAAGATGAGATGCATACATTTGAATTTGTCTCCTTAACTATGTCACAGTGCATGGACGCATGCCGTGTGAAGGAGGAGAGGACCCGAAAGCAGGATGCAAGAATAAGCAGTTGTAAATTAACTGAGCCTTTATTACGTCAGCAGGAAACAGACAAAAAATAAACCAAGGAAACAAAATGAAAACTGGAGATCAACTAAGGAATACTGGCAATCCAGAGGGCACACAAAAAACACAGCCACAAGACAACAACACTCCGATGTGGGGAAAACTGAGACAATAAATACACAGAGGGAACGAGGGTTGAGTGGAAACAGCTGGGACAAACAGATGAACAGAATGACACTAAGGAGACTCAGGGAAGTAAAACAAAGCACAAGAGACAGAGGATGTCAAAATAAAACAGGAAGTGAGAAGACTGATACACATGCAAACCTGACATCACTTAAAGAGTACACAGACTAGACACAACACAGGGAGACAGACACTGTGAAAAATAAACAAAATAAACTCCTTTGGGATGGAACACAGGGAGAACTGAGGTATAAACCAATGAGAATTAACTAAGAATACATAAGAGGAACACATGAAACAATATAGCAAGAACAAAAACCATAACAATAAAGGTAAAACTACAAAACATAAACTAAAAAACAAGGGGTCACAGACCCAGGACCATGACAAACTACTTATTCAGCAGTGGTCAAAGGGGCACTGAAGCCTGTCCCAGGTTACTTAAACCTTGGAGTGGTCACTATTCCACAGTCACAATTCTGCTAACCTAACAATCTAATAAACACACAGGCACATGCTGAACAAGCAGTTTTCTACACAGAGAGATACCAGTAGACCTGAAGGTTCTAACCCAGAACCTTCTTGCAGTGGGGTGACCACTGTGTCACAGTAACATATCACGATTTATTTCTAACATATTTTTTTCAGTGATGTTATTCCACTACAAAAGTGTAACATCATTCTGAAAGTTAACCAACCAAACCAAAAATGTATGCTCTTGTGAGCCATAATTATGCACATGAATTATTCTGCGAAGCAGAGAAAAAATACAACAGATTCTAACCCTGTTGTTTATATTTAAAATAACTGTGACCAAATTTGTGACTTGATTTTTTTTTATGCATCAAAATCACCTTGGAGCATTGAATAGTGTTTATTAGTGTCTAACATCAATAATTTGTTTTGTTTTTTAGGTGGCAGTGAACGTGGGTAGAGCTTCCCTGTTCCCTTTTCCCTAACATCGGCTCGGGAGCACCTCCATGGATAGGGAGGGTGACCAGTTTTGGTTACTTTTTCACTCCACTGGGTTTGTGTGCATAAGAACCCCCCACATGTGACTGCACTATCTCTTTTTTTTTAAACTTTGTATGCTATTTGCTCCATGTTTTTTAGTCGCTGTTGACCCAGCTTTTTTTGTGCTTTAGAATTTGTTATTTCCTTTTTGATGTTTTTAATACCTTATTTAGTATCTGGCCAGGGGAAAACAGTTAAAAGTGGGCACATTTACAGTCTGTTGATCAATTTGTATCATTCCAACAAAAATAAACAAACTACTAATATAACAAAATTAAAACTAAAACATTATCAGCATATACAGTGGGGGAACTAATTTTTTGACCCCCTGGTGAATTTGTAAGTTTGCTCATTTACAAAGAAATGAACAGTCAATTTTTTATGGTAGTTTCATTTTAATGGCAAGAGACAGAATATAAAAAAATAAATAAATAACATACAAGTTATAAATTGATTTGCATGTCATTGAGTGAAATAAGTATTTGATCCCTAAGCAAAACATGACTTAGCACTAAGCGGGGAAACCCTTGTTGGCAATCACAGTTGTAAGACATTTCTTGTAGTTGGTCACCAGGTTTGCGCACATCGCAACAGGGATTTTGGCCCACTCTTACAGAAACTCTAAATCCTTGAGGTTTCTTGGCTGCTGCTTGGCAACTTGAAGCTTCAGCTCCCTCCACAGATTTTCAATATGACTGAGATTTGGAGACTGGCTAGGCCACTCCATGACCTTAATGTGCTTCTTCTTTAGCCACTCCTTTATTGCCTTGGCCATATATTTTGTGTCATTGTCATGCTGGAAGACCCATCCATAACCCATCTTTCAGTGTTCTGGCTGAGGGAAGGAGGTTCTCATCCAATATTTCACGGTACATGGCCCTGTCCATTGGCCCCTCAGTGCAGTGAAGTCGTCCTGTACCCTTAGCAGAAAAGCAGCCCCAAAGCATAATGTTTACACCTCCATGCTTGACTGTGGGGTTGGTGCTCTTTGGGTTCTCTTCCTCCAAACACAGCGAGTTGAATTGATACCAAAGAGCTTGATTTTTGGTTTCTGATTGATATTCTGTCTCTCTCCATTAATATTAAACTACCATAAAAATTAGAAACTGTTCATTACTTTGTGAGTGAACAAACTTACAAATACAGCAGAGGACCAAATAATTATTTCCCCCATTGTAACTGATAACGTATTACTTATATTACTGCTAATAATAGTTTACACACGTTACATTTCATAACAAAGTGTTGCAAAAGACAAAATTTATACTTCCTTTTTTCATGAATTACACATTATACATTTTGGAGGCAGACACAGATGTTTACTGTAGTAGCAAAATGCCTCACATAAGCACCATAATAAAAACCCTAAAATGCCAATGTATTATTTTCTTGAGGAAACATTTATGCTGCTAAAATAAAGGATAAATGAATCCCCTATGAAATCCTACTGACTAAATGTGATGTAGTCAGAGTTAAGGAAGACATACACTCGAATCATCCAGACAGAGTCTCTTGGCTGTGTGCTGGAATGAGTGAGCACAAGCCGTCCTGAACAGACCCGTACGCCTCTCTGCATCCTCTGTGGGAACACTAATGATTTGTGGTGGCTGATATCCAGGCTCCTGGGGATCCAGAGGATCTTTAGACAGCAGGATGCAGATGGCAGGAACTCTCCGCTCCATGGTTATACCTGGTGCTCCCTGCTGTGGACTCATCCAAACCTCCTTCACTGTCTTGTAGTAGAGTTTGGACACCTGATGTAGGCCCTCAACTTTACGTTTTAGGATCTCCACACAGGTGATAGTCTTGGTGACTCCCCTGCCCGAGCCAGTGAAGACCACCTGTCGTAGTGAAGTCCCATTTGAGTCACTTCCCTCCCCTTGCATGCGAGCTGCTGCAAACTGCAGTAAATTGCGGATCTTGCTTCCTTCTTTTACTCGCATGTGCAGGATGTCTGCTGCCAAGCCTGGAATCGGATAGGGATTATTGTCCTCTGTGCGGCTGATTCTTTTGAAGTTGTTCTTACCAGCAGGTTTTGGAAGTGACGATGGCACCTGGACAGAGGAACTACACGAAGTGGACTGTTGTTCCATTATAGTGCTGTATACTTGAACTGTTAATCTGACCCCTGGGCTAAATAATTTCTTAGAAAGCAGCAAAATAACAGTGCAGAAGGCTGCAGTCTGAAACTATTTGCATATTTTCTCTTTGCCTCTAAAACATTTTTCTTGTTCATTTAGTCTAAGAAACTAAAAACTGACCCGCTTTGTAATCCAAACTTGTCACTTATCTTGATCTTCTCTCTCCTCTGTCCAGGCTTCATTTCCATTTTGCCTCTATGAGCACTGAGATGGCAGCCAGCAGAATAAAGAGGGCACTTCTTCCACTAATCCCACTGAAGTGAAGGAAAAGATGTCCTTGCTCTTTTCAGCACTGAGGACAGCTGATGCCAACAAACACATATGAGGCTCAGAGAGAGACATGTACAGTGGGACATAGTGCTCTTAAAGGCACATGCAGCATTTTGCCTCATTTAATAATGTCTGTTATATTCCAGCTAGTTGGTTTTCTTGTTAAAGGCTTAAGGGGTCTGGAAACATTTTTTTCTGTGTGGTTGCTTGAATTATATGGATGAATAAACATGAGTTAATGAGATCAAGGCACGCAGCTGAAACAGATCTTTGTTTTAACTGAACTGGACACAATTGTTCCATTTTGTTGACATTCTTAATATGTGGTTTTGCAGATATGGCACCAAACTACAATCTCACTGAAGATGTGGATTAATGCTCGTTATTGCAACATATAAAATAGAGTGGGTTTCAAGATTATTTCCCCTGTGCACTATCATCAGACAGCCATATGGTCCAAGAGAAATGTCTTCCTTTGGGCTATTACAGCAACTTTGCAGTTCTCCTTCTTTCAGTCTGTCGCCTGCTGGGATGACCCAGAAAATCCTTGCTACAAAAGTTGTGCCTCTTCTTAAGAAATGACATGTACAAGGACAATCATACCTTGGAGCTGCTTACCCCCCATTTTTTTAAAACCAAATAAATCTGTATCCAGATGGGAACAGAGGTGCATTTGTAGTGGCTCTCTTTAGAAAAGCTGATCCGAGGGAGGACATCAGGAGGCAGCTGCAGGGCTCATATGGAATCAGTATGCTGTTATAATGGTGCATTTATGCCTCACAGGATGGTATGCACCCCATGTTAAACAATCAGCACAAACGCAAACTGTTTTATTCAGGTCAAATTACTTTTCAGAAGCATTATCCACTTTTCACAAATGTCAGTTAACTTATTTATTATTATTTCCATCCTGAGAATACTCATTAAACATTTGATGGTAGTTCACTGGAGACCCTGCACATGCTCCAAAATATCTCCAGCTGTTTATTTTGATCTGAAATCTTTATTGTTCCCTGAAAGAGAACAGAAGCACTGACGCCCAGCTTCTGAATGTGCAAATCCAATTTGAACATCCAGTAGTCTCCAATTAAAGACATTAAAGTTTATGTTTTCATAACATAACAGTTATGGGGTTTGATTGGCTGTGTCTATATCGAAAAGGTCCTCAGAGTAGTTACTGGTCACACCCCCATCTCGTGGTAGAAAGCACATACTACATAAATAACACCCCCATGAGTTAAAGCAAACATACATTAGCAGGGAACAAGAAAACGTTCAGATCTTTGAAAATGTTTGAAAACATTTACAAAAAATATGCTTTAAGTACAGGCTCATGACTTCTGGGCAGACACAAGTAATATTTCAACAGACTATATAACAGGACATAAGGAACAAAAGCTCATGTCATTTCATTTTTACTGCTGATGATGATAGAAAAAAAGTCTTATTCAGTTTAGTGTAATTTTACTCAAACAGCTCCATGTTTCATGTTAATGTGTTTAACCAGAAAAAAGCCTAAACTTAATGTCTTACCACAGACAATCAATATTCATTTTCGGGGTTTCTTTTTTCATAAGAAACAGAAAAGTGTGTGTGCGTGTGTGTGTGTGTGTGTTTTCTCAGCACGGCTTTGAAGTAATTACTTGTGAAATTTCCTGCTGGATTTTGTCTTCTTGAGTGTTGATGTTGACATCTCCCACCCGACCATTTTCATAGCTGTGAGAGAAGAAAGCAGGCTGTTGTTGAAAGCTCAAATATGCTCCAGAAATTGCTGACTTTCTGAAGAAAAAAGACATTGCAGCCATTACTTGCTGCTTTTTTGCTTTACTCACACAAAGAGGAACCGTGTGCACACGTGGTCGGAAATTGGACACACCCAAATGTTGCCATGCTTTTGAAGGTTTTTTGAAGTTATCACTATAAAGACATTGACAAAATCACAATAATGAAATAAATCTTTGCTGTCCTTTACTGTCTCCCATACCTACCTTCACAGAGTGCAACACAGTTTAGGTTAGTGCTTTGCAGAAACCTGGCTTCCCCAACCTGTTCCTAAAACGTGGAGAATACAGGATGAGATACAGGATATTCTCATCCAGAGTGAGCGTTTGCAGCATTAAGATACATCTGAACGATAATCAGACCTTCTGGAGTTGGTTTATTTGCTTGTGTTTCTGTAAGAGTTCCTCTTTGGTAGGTATTTTGTGTTGACTTTTACCCATTTCTAAAGAAAAGGGAAGAATACTTTTAAAAAACAGGCAATAATTACTTGTAATCTGCAGAGAAGAAACAGATTTCTTACCAGAATATCCAAATGATATGCTTGAAATGGGACTCAAATAGATGCCTTTCCCATATGCAGCACCATGGATCTAAAATAGAAATGAGGAAGAGGTTTCAGTGCTTTAGACATCCACATAAAAGTTTCATATGTTGAAATTGCCTCTTTAACTTTTTAAGGTGATCAAAGACAATAAAAACCTTTTTTCTTTTTAGGAAAACTATATATTCTACCTGTAATTTTGTGTAAGATGCATTAACCAGCCCATTTCTCAAAATAGAGTGCCAGTTTTCAATGTGGGAACCACTAAAAGAAGAGAAATATCATCTACTAAGCATGATAAGAGCAGACCATGTTCTTTATATAAATGATGATATGAAAACTTCATGAAAAACAAAATCAGCTTTCATTTCACTCACTGGAAAGCAAAGGTGCTGCCATAAAGTTTTCTGGCAGTTTGAAAGTGAGCCTCTTTACATGGTGGGCTGCTGATCAACAGGAACTGATGGGGTGTGTGCATGAACTTCAGCTGCTGTTAAATACCGATTGAGTGCAAAAAAGATTAACTCACAAAAAGCACAGTATGAGATCAGATATTTGGCTGCCAGACTACAACTGCTCTAAAGCCTGCAGCTAATAAATCTGACTGCTCTAGCATACCTTGTCGAGCGGAAGCTTTACAATGTGTGATCTGTTGCTCGCTAAAATCCTGTAATAAGACATACAGAAACACGCCCAGATGTTCATCTAAATATAATTGGATTTCATTCAAATGACCTTTTATAATAGTTGTGCAGCATAAATTAAAACATCACTATGCAGAACAAGCAGTTGTGGGCTGCAGCTCATTGAAGGCATTAGTCACAAGAAACTGAAGAGAATAAGTAAATAAAATACAAACATGTCCAGCTGTCTTTCTGAGAACCAGATTGAGTTTTAGACAACCAGAGGGATCAAATCTTTGGCTGGTTTGAATGTCTTCATGTCCATTCAAAGTCCTGTTAAAGGGTTACTTAGATTTAAGTTTGGGTAAAGGTTTGTTTTGATGGTTTGAGTAAGATTCAAGAGATTTTGGGAATGCACTAATGTGAATGAAAGTCCTCAAAAAGATAACCAAACTCCTCCATCCACACACAGACTGGTACAGTAAGGGAAACACTAGTAAAACACAGAAACCTTTACACCAAAATACAAGAAACATTCATCCAAACGACCTCAAACTCAACACCGCAACAGTGCACTTGCCAAATCTGAAGCAGGTTATATTAATGTTATTGAGACAAGTGAAGAACAAGAACGGACATACGGTGATTTCTTGGCAAATAAGTGAAATGCACATCAAGATTTAGTCTCTTACCACTGTAGTAATGGATGTGCAAGAGGGTCTGTCTTGTCCAGTTGCTTTTTAATCTCAGAATATGGACCCTGAGTATGATAAATATAATTTCATCGTTATAATCTAGTAAATCCAATTCAGGAAAGTATTCACCTGTTTTTAGTTCATGCTCAGACGGGAGGTTGATGTGTGAATTTTGAAAAAGAGAGGGCGGTTTTACTTTAAAAGATGTTACCTGTGCCATCCTCCTGATTAACAAGACACTGTCCAGAGCTTTCTGCAGCCTCTCATAGCTTCTTCTCTGTTACAACAAAAGAACAACCCAAACACACAAACAAAAAAAAAATCATCATTGCTTCAATAAAATGACACACTGGATAGTTTGTTACATATCAAATCCTAGATAACTTTGATTTACCTTTGGACTGAAGGCGAGAATTTTGGGGTTGTGTGGATCAACAATAGAAGGGTACGGTTCAAAAATGAGGCTCTTGCGAGAAGACTGAAGGGCAGCTCTGCACATGGCTACCAACAAGTCAATCACCTGCAAGAGCGGAGACAAGTGAATTACTGATGTCCTATACTGTTGTAACACATTTTCACCTATAAAATATGTGAAAGTCTTACCAACCTCTGCACCGGTGGCAACCTCTTCTGTAGCTCCAGACATAACCCCCAACATGTGAAAGGAAAACACACACAGCTCCCTGCTGCAAACTGCTGGCTACAAACGCACAATGCAAATGCTTGATTTAACTGAACAGCCACTCAACCACCAGTTAATTATTTATCGAGACATCGCACCTTAAGCATGGGTCCATTTTGAAACAGGTGTCGCTCGTCGCAAACAACACAGTATTCATTCAGTGTTGGGATCCTCTGCTCTGCATACTTCATTATCTGTGCACACAATGAAAACAGATCATTAAAATTAGCTTTCTTAGTTGGAGCTAATATAAGAAATGAAAAATGACTGTATTTACTTTGTTTAGATTCTTTATTATAAATATTTTTCAAATGAGATCCAAGAAAGTAATTTGAAATTCATGTTTCTTTCTGTTTTATATTTCTGAAGTTTCCATTGAGATAATATGGAAATTAAAACAACACTAACCTACACAAATGTTATAATTAAAGTGGATATATAGCACCAATTTACAACGGTAATCAACTCAAAGCATTTTGTATTGTAAAGTAAGGACCCTAAATTATTAGAGAGACATCAATCAGACAATACCCTCTGAGAAAGCGCTTGGCGACAGTGAGAAGGGAGAACTCCCTTTTAACAGGAAGAGACCCCCAGCAGAACAAAAAGGGTGAGGTTTCACCTGTACCAAGAAGCCGTGCTGCAGAGTTGGTGTGGTCTTACAGTGCCCAATTGCCTGGGATGTGAAGAGCAGCTCTATCAGCTGTTTAGTGTTAAGCTGTGCTGATGATTTCACTGCCGAGACCATCACTCTCTGTGGAAGCAGGATCACAAACTCTCACTCACACAACGTTCAGAACTAAAATAAAGGTAGAATCAAAACTCTGGCATGACTGCTACAAACACAGCAGCAGACAGAAAAGTTTTACACATAAACAGAAATTTTCCCATCGATGCACTCTGAAGTATACTTTTCCTCGCCTTTCCACTGGGTGTGTAGGTGAATAGCTCTCCGATGGGATTCTTAATGGTGTAGGAAGTTGTATGATTTGTGAAACTGTTCAGCTTCATTGCTGGTAAAATGATCCGACCCCTCACAGCCGGCTCCTGGAGCTCCTTTTGCCTGCTGATTGTTAGGCAGAAGTTAATCGATCCATGCAATAACAGATTCAGTCAGTAAAACAGCTGTGTCATTTTAATTCCTTCATACTTCGATAGTGGCAGCCCAATGCTAAGTCTTCCACAATATTTCTTCATGGTTCCGTGTGGCCTGAACCAGCTGCGCCTTCTCTTCTGTCGGGTTATAATGTTGTCATTTGTCAGTTGTTTCCACATCCGGGATATAAACACTGTAAGAATACTGGAGAACAGAATTGAAGGGTTGGCCTTTATGCAATCATCAGATGAACTATGACGTAGATTTAAATTTTTTTATATATATATATATATATATATAAATATATGCAATTAAAGTTTATGTATGAACACTCACTTCTGCAATTGTTTACCAAGACTGCATTGATCAGTATTAGATGGCTGAAAGACCTCAACTGAAGGTGCTGTAGTGAGAAACATCACTTAATCAGGTGTCATGCAGATTTAGACTAAAGTGAATTCTGCATGCAGATGTATTGTTGCTCCTTACCAGGTCCATCCAGATACTGAGACGAAGAAAACTGCAAACGGATAATGATGGGCTCTGATAGATTAATCCCCCAGGCTTGAGCTGCTTCCTCCTTTGGACGCCAAAAAGATTTTAGCACGTTCAGTTGTCGTGCAAATATGTCATATGTATGCAACTCTGCAGCTTAATTGAGTGATAAGTAATGTAAATTGAACTCACATCCAAAAAGTTTGCATATATTTTTAAGTCCACATCCACATCATCAATTGACCCATACTCCCTAGGAGAAGAAAAAGAAGGGTGATACTGACAATTCATAAATGTAGGAGGGATCCCTTTTTTTTACAGCCATGAACAAGGAAAGAAGTTCAGATGTTTACCTTACAGAGACTGCAGAGTCTGAATACAGAGTCCTGACTGCCTCGATGTCCCTCTCCAGCCAGGGGTGGCGATAGAAGTCAGAGGCATACTGACTAGACAACTCTCCCTATGAAGCATGATGAATAAGTCACAGTCTCAACCATATATAAAATGAGACATACTGAGATGGTTTAAACCTGCTCATCCATGATCTGAACAAGTGTATAATAAGCTATTAATTTATCTTTACCCTGTAAAGATTTTTTTGAATAATACTTTTTAAAAACTATGTTCTACACTACATGTCTATACAGTTGTTCTAAGTAACTTTACTTAAAAACACACAAAGATTAAGAACAAAATTTGAAATGAGACGTAGTATGAGAGCAAAAACGTAAGAACACTTCAGGCAAAGATATTGTTTGCATTAGTGTGTATTCAACTGTGCATTATCTCTTAATGCAGACACTATGGATGCAGACACTATTATTATTCCTGACAAATACATTAATTAAGCACTTGGAATAGCATGCAATCATTTGTTATCTCAAACAGATGCAATGATATACTGTGCTGGAAGGGTTTTTAAAACACTACAAGGTTTCACGTGGAGACTGAAATTGATGCTTACTTGAATTCCACAAAGAATCTCATCAGTGTCGCCATCATCGTGTCTCTCTTCCCATTCCCATTGCTGGCACTCCTGTTGGATTAATGGGAAAAGCTGCCAATTTAGAGATCCTCTAATAATCTAATAAATAATCTAAGTTAATCTAAACCTATCTATTAACCCAGACAAAGTCAGCTGACCGTGCTGCTAAGACTGCCAATGAAGTCAACACATTTACATCATTTTGTTATATTGAACATATTAAAACAGGATATATGTGTATATGGTGCAATCCTCTGCCCTAAAAAAGACTTTACTTTCAGATGTATGCAAACATATTCCGCTCAATATTCACATGAAAAAACAGGGGAGTAAATTTGGATCTTATAGACTCACCATATGTTCAGTTTTTGTTTTTTGTTTTTTTTTGGGGGGGGGGTGGATCTTCTTCAGCAACAAAGTGTTCACTCGTCTGTGACTGAAGCAATTAAACACTATCCGGGAAGAACATATGCGAATGAATTTTTTCAGCTCCTTTTGTAGTACAGTACAAATGAGCAGATTGCTCTCAGTATCTTGAACTAAATCAAGAAGATCATTGTTGTTTCCCTCTGGTCTCTGGAAAAGTAAATAAAACAACACATCAACATGATTTCCCTAAGAAGAGTAGATGACATGTTTGCTAATGTTACTGGTATAGCTGGAACAAGATTAAAATCTTACCTTTCCTTCAGAAGAATGCAGCAAGTAAAAAAGTATACTGTATTCCTGTTTATGGGTCTGCTGGCTGTCCCCATCTGTTTTCAACTGCAGGAAGTCCCAGCCTGACTTCTTGGTCACATGATTGACTGCAGCCACAGACAGCCTGATCACTTTGTGCAGAGAGATGAATGACTGTAGATGACCTGTTTCTAGATCTTTTTAAGTATCTTGTGCCGTCTATTTGTGTGCCACAGGTAGTCACCTAAAAGCCAAGACTCATGAATCAGTTTTAAGACTCTGATGAAAACAAAAGCTCATGTGAAGGATGGTTGTACAGGTGATGTTTGGCATTTATTAGCCTGACTGCCTGTCTGTTCCAGCCTGACCTTAATCTGCAGTTACCCTTGTTAACAGTCACCCGCTGCTCCACAATCTGGCCAGATCAGACACTTCTAGGACTACATATATGCTTGCTGACCTATAATCAACAAGTGCTGCTCTTTGGGGTAATCCACTTAGACATCAGTGTGTTTTGTGTATTTACATGGGATGGACACAATAGCACAAATCCTCGTACAATACAGGATACTGCTACTTTTCAAAAACAAAGATTACTGAATACTCGAGTCTTGTCTGCTTGTGGGGGAGAAAAAAATAGTCGACAGATAAGCAGATCGTCCACAAGAGAGAGCTGCTGTTGAGCTGTTGAGGTGCCCACACACACACACACACACACACACACACACGCACACACACACACACACACACGCACACACACACACAAAAAAACACATTTTATACTTCATGTTACATTTTGCAGCAAATTTGCAAACATCAAAGTACAGGTTTTAAATGTCATTGCAAATGTTTCACTGCATTTTATATACATATTTTTTCTTTCCAGAGGCTTTCATGCGTTGCATTTTGGTATAATAGCGTCTATCAACAACATAATCTTTTTTTTTAATGCCCAACTGATACTGGATTTATGCTGCAGATCCCAGATTTGGTTTTTAGGTAATTAAAAAACGACAAATGTTTATAAATCGATATATTGTTCAGCAGTCTTTACATATATACAAACAATATGATAGAGTTAAAAGAAATTAAAATAAGTTAACTGTTAAACAAGTTATATTAAATTAAGTGCTCATTAAATTCCAAGTGATTTCCCCAGACTAGTTAGCAACTTACTGTGAAGACATCACTTGACCCTGCACACCCACCTACTCAGCTGATGCTACTCTGCTACATGAGCTGCAGCCATACTGAAAGCCTTTATACTCATTGTGTTGATACAATCTTTTTCTGTTAGCTGTGGGGAGTTCAAGTTCCCACCACCGGGCAGCATCAGCCTGATAATAAGTGTGTCATGGCCTTGGACACAGCCTGCAAATACGTTTGTTTTCTCATCTTAGCACATTTGGTCTTTGTACTAGAAAATTACAATTACATACCAAAGAGGTACACAGAGGTAATCAGAGTTGAAAAACAAAATTTCCATTACAGTTTCATGCAGCGAGACAATGACTTATCATTCTAGCTGTAATAATTGTTTTATATCAACCATTTTGATAATCTTTAGTTTCACTTTTGCATTTTAATGTGAGATTTTTTGACATATTCCTAAACAAAAGCATTAGACCATCTGATCAACAAGAAAATACATTAATTACTAGAAGTCAGAAATTAATCAAGTATAACATTAAACCACCAAAACACTTTTTTTCTGTTTAGGAATGCAAGTAAATAACTGTACTTTGTCATCTTAATTAAAACATCATAATGTGCGTTACTGTTTTTTCACCTTTTTTAAGACAGTAAATTTAAAAATTAATGGATAACAACAATAATTATATTTTAACATTAAAAATATAATTTCAAGAGCTTGCTCATACTGGTGGATTAACCATTACAGAAACATAAAAAAAATTGTTTGTAATTACCAAAACTGTTCATTTAGGGCAGCTGTGGCATAAACCTTACACTGTGGGGTGGTCGAATAAATGTGTTAACCACAAAGTTTGAGGACAAAGTAGGTTTGAAATTAACTGACAATTAAAAAAAAGAAAAAAGTTAATTTAGGGGTCATAAATGGCGCTGTAATAATAATTATTACAGCTAGAATGATAAGTCATTGTCTCGCTGCATGAAACTGTAATGGAAATTTTGTTTTTCAACTCTGATTACCTCTGTGCACCTCTTTGGTATGTAATTGTAATACTTACACCCAGTTCAACAGATTAGAAGGCCCTAAAGAAGACACCATCTTTATGTTATACTAATTATACTAATATATATATATTTGTGCAAATTACATTACAATTACAAATTACATTACAATACAGCAGATAAGGAAGTTTTTCCTTGCCCCATCAAAAAGTTGATGAATTCAAAAATAATTTGCATTTAAGGTGCTATGAATTACACATAAACATAGTTGGCCAATAAGAACATAAAAATGATTGCCCTACTAACTCTGGGGAGTGTGAACATACATGCACGTTACTCGTGCTAGACGAAGCCAAGCGCAGTTCAACCAAATATATGTGGTAACATAATTTACCCTGGCAGAATGATGGCATATACTGTATGTTGGAGCTGCACATCTATGGTTTCTTTACTATACCGTATTTTGGTAAATGTGTCGTGTGTTAGAGTGCACTACATGCATTGGTGTATTTTTTTGTAAGAAGACTGATAACGTCGCATCTCTACACGCATTTGCTGTTGCTTTTGATACATCAGCTTTCATAATCTTATATAATTTTCACTTTAGCATCACCTTTTCTCCATTATAACTCCATTATAGTACACAAGTGTGTTTGGACCGTTGTATTGTACTGCAGGAATGCCAACACACTTGCTGAGTTTATAAAATGTGTAATAAATAAAGGGATTGGCTGCTCAGCTTTACAATGAGCAAACAATGATCAAACCACCAATCTTACAATTAGTAGATGACCTCCTCTATCTCCTGAGCCACAGGCACCCAGCGTCCGTGCATGTTAGCTTTTGCATTTCTGAGCTTGCCAAATGAAGTAAGCTAAAATTTGACTGTTGAAATCTGAACTGTTTAAGCTTTTGATGGTATACCCATTTAAAGTGAAGCTGCACCACAGAGGTGAAGGCGATGCTGAAATAGATTTAGAGGTGATTAGAGTTCAAATAAAATGCAAGACGTTTGCATAAGAACTGTGCAATAAGTCAAGAGATCCACTTCTCAATTAAGACGAATAAAAAAAAACGAGTAAAATCTCAAATAATAATGGGGAAAAGAACACAACAGCAGCAGCAGAAGATGGACAAATCATATTAGGTGCATTCAGACTTTGCCAAATTAAAAGAATATCCAACATAAAGTATCTCAGCAAAACGAAGAGCTGCCACCATGGTGCCAGGAAAGTTCAGCCTCTGCGACAGAAAACTATTCTTTCAAAAGATATCCCCTCATTTAGTGGTTTGATTATTTGATTTGGTGATGGAGAGGGATTTCACACAAGTGTTCAGTTGGGTTGAGAGCTGGTGAATGTGAAGGCCATAGCATACAAGTCACATCATCTTCATACTCAGTAAAGCATTCCTGGATGGAGCCAATCTGTCGATCCGGAAGAGAGCACTGGCACCAGGATAAAAAGTGATGACGCAGATTAACTTTATTTTGTTTCACAGTCAGTGAGGCAAAAAGTGGGTATGCACTATATGCGATGCATAGGGGCGCCGCACAAGAGGGGGGCGCCAAAGTGATGCGGGAAAATTATTTCTCTAGTCGATATTTTCCGTATTTAACAGAATATTATCAATAACAGAGGCACGGCGGTGCTCCTTCACCTCCCCTCCTCCTCTTCACTGTTCTGCAACTCTTCTGTAGTTACAATATAACAGATCATAACAAGAAAAATAAGGAAAATTTTATTACTTTGTTCAACTAGATGGTGAATCATAAAACAGATCAATTATGGAAGAAATTATAGAAAATATAAATATATAAAAATTATAGAAGAAAGCCTGTAATAGAAGTCTTGTATTTTATAATTCCACGAATAAGTGAGATCTGCACACATGAACACAGTAAACCTTGAGAGGGTGCGTGCGTGCGTGCGTGTGTGTGTGTCTGTGTGTGTGTGTGTCACAGTGACTCTTTGCTGCAAGGTGGTGGTTGTCAAACTGCGGCGCCACTGGAGGTAGGGCATGGATGCCCAGGCGGAAGCTCCATGACTCGCCAGGCGAACTAAACGTCCACCTCCACCGAAGTTAGAAACTGTGTCTAACTTAAAATGTGGCAGAGGTCAGTGCTTTTTTTCAATGAATCTGAAACAGTAGTCAAAAATAAAATAAAATAAAAATAAACAAGCAGATCACCAGTCACTAACCTTTACGGCCCTATATCCTGTGTCACTCACAGGAAAGTAGTCCCGGTTAGTTAGAGGCATAAAACCGGCCGCTCCGGGGCAGGACTCGTGGCGCTTTGGTCCCTGCAAAGTTCACTCAGTAGGTGAGTAGCAGCGGAAGAGTCACGAATTTGTGTCGTACAGCAGCAACAGAAGATTAGAAGTATAGAAATACGCTGGATTAGCTGTGCCACCTTTATGTTCACATCAGAATCTGTAATGTTGGTTTTGCACATGCAGTTCCATTAGAATTATTTGGTAATTATATATAGTTGATGTTATTCCATAAGAGCTCAGCTGTTAGTCTACCTGTTCAAAGTAGCTGATAATTAGGCAGCCAAAAAGCAAATGTATTTTTACTAAAGTGCATGTTTAAAGAAGCCTTTTAATAACATTTATTAACATTAAAATTTACTTGACTATCTGTAATTTAGGTTTTATATTGACTTGGAGCAAATTTTAGGAAGTAACTGTTATCAGGCTACAAAAGGATTAATAAGGACTTTGAGTTACTTTAAAAAACTGTTAAAAAATGTCTGTTGCTGCCAGACTTATTTGTCTTCTTTTTTCCAATGATGTTTCTGCAGTCCACAAATAGCCACAGCTGACTGTTATTTTAGGTGAATACAAAGGGCAGACATATGGTCTCAGCCCACCCACCACAAATCCATGCACTGACTGACAACACACTTTTATTAAGCATGCTGCATTCTTCTAGGCTAACAAAGTGCTAACTGGATCACATAACATCTACTTGTTTCTATGATATAGACTTGTGGACCAGCACTGCACTTCAGGCAGCAAAAATATGATTTTCTCCTTCTCCTCCTCAAGTTTGGGAAGTTTGTTGTGTGTGAATCGTCTTTAGCAGCTGTAAGATGTAACTCCTCCTCTTCAGCTGCACATATTCTCACATATTTGCTGTAACGTGGGCGAGTGCAGTCATTCAGGTGCATACTGTTGTTCTTGCTTTTTGCACTCAGCTGAACCTGTCGAAAGTCGAAGAGAGTCGAAAGTCATCTACAGAGAGGTGGAACATTTATTTAAAGTTGTCGCTCTTCATATAGTAATCAATATTGTTTTCTTTTCTCCTAGTTTGCACACCATTTTTTTGTTGATATTTTATTGTCTATATAATTTCTTCTTCAGCTCACTAGTTGTAAGTGTAGAGGCCATTGTGTCACTCTTCTTATGACAAGTAAAAACATTTGTGGCCCACATACAGTATCCCATGACAAATGCTCGCTCGATCATCTTACTTGTTTCTTTCCCTCTCTCCAAGGTCTTTTCCTGCAGACACGGATCCAGCCATGTCGAAGCCAAAGGATGCAGCCTCTTCTGTCATCCACACCCAGCAGCTGCATGCTGCCATGGCAGACACCTTTATTGAGCACATGTGCCTGCTGGATATCGACTCCGAGCCTGCCGTGTCTCGCAATACCGGCATCATCTGCACAATTGGTCAGGCGCATTGCCAAGGCCCATTGATTCATTCTCATTATATGAACAATCTGATTATTTTCCTAATGTATCTGTGTCTAAAAAAAAAACACGACCTTGCAAAAATGTCATCTTCTTAGGCCTGTGTCTCTCTCTGTGTTCATTAACTGTCTCGGTGCAGGACCTGCCACCCGATCTGTGGAGATGTCCAAGGAAATGATCAAAGCTGGGATGAACATTGCAAGAATGAACTTCTCCCATGGCACACATGAAGTGAGTGAAGGATTGGGAATATTGAGTTCCTTATTTGTCGTCACTGAACTTTCGTATTAAATGTTCTAACATGTTCAGGTTGTGATACCACAATCATCTGCCGTGACAACACTGATTCAACATTTCCAGTAAAGCTATATGCTTGACAGCGTGAACCCAGATGGAGAAGTCAGTTCCTTTGCCCTTTCTGAGTGAGTCAGTGAGGATTTACCCTTTACTGCAGCAGCAGTCAATGTGACATTACTCTTGTGGCCTGGTAACTGTCTGTAATGTGATCTTTGCGCCTCCGCTCGCCCCTTCGGTGCTTGTCCATCTAGTCGCTTGTGAACCAGCTGTGTCGCGGCCAACATTATACTACTGACCTCTTACCTTTAAAAGTCATGCCTCTTTCCCTTTTTTCACTGTCACCTGAGTGGATGAGCCATCAGATATCATCAGCTGTGGTACGAACACCCACAGTTAATTTTTAGATCTTGAAAGGTTAAGTGTTTATTTTTCACCCCAATATAACAAAATTCAAAGTGGCTCAACAGTGATAAATAAAAAGGCCTCGATTTGATTGTTACAACATGACTCAACAGCAAAGTGAATGTATGATTTCTTGTGAGGAGGGAAAAATACATTTGACCTCTGTGTTATTGGTGTCACAGTTGTCAGTACAGCTATAAATAGGAATCACCCCCACAGCAACAGTATGAGAAGAAGGCACGTAGAGAAGCCACAGTGAGATGACATTATTGACCAAGGACAGACGTCAGTATTCACATCGCTGTTTTATTTCAGTGAAAAATACATTTAAAATATTTGGTTTTCATTTAGCCATTGCTGTACAGGCTGCGGCTCAGGTTATTTGAAAAATATTCAGTTAACCCCTCGAAGAATATCTCACACACACACACACACACACACACACACACTTAAATATGAACCTTTAGTGGTAAAACAGGGTTTTGTGATGATCAACAAGTGTAATCCTCTAGTGTCAGTTCTTTCACTTTTTTCAACCATTGCTACATTTACATAAGGCATCTATTATAACATCTATTATTATGCAGTACCACACTGAGACCATCAAGAATGTCCGTGAGGCAACGGAGAGCTTTGTACCTGGATCTATTGACTACAGACCAGTGGCCATCGCTCTGGACACCAAGGGACCAGAAATCAGGACAGGACTTATCAAAGGCGTGAGTTCTTGCTAGGGCTCAAATGAGGCCATTTTTCATCTGTGGGGACGATGTAAGCGGCTCTCTTCTCAACTCCCTTATCATTGTTTTTAGAGTGGCACCGCTGAAGTTGAGCTGAAAAAGGGTGAAACCATTAAGATCACTCTCGATGACCAGCACAAAGAGAACTGTGATGAGAAAACTCTGTGGCTGGACTACAAAAACATCACCAAGGTTGTGCAGATTGGAAGCCACGTCTATGTTGATGATGGTCTTATTTCCCTCAAGGTTAAAGAAGTCGGTAAGCAAACAAGCAATTAGCTGTCTTTTCCATTTTGACCATCTGTCTTTCGTCGTGCCGCTAACAGTTGAAATATTTCTCTGTCTATTGTTGTTACCAAAGGCAGTGACTACTTGATGTGTGAGATTGAGAACGGCGGTATGCTGGGCAGCAAGAAGGGCGTCAACCTGCCCGGAGCTGCTGTTGACCTGCCTGCAGTGTCGGAGAAGGACATTCAGGACCTGCAGTTTGGCGTGGAGCAGGGTGTTGACATGGTCTTTGCCTCTTTCATTCGTAAGGCTGCTGATGTTCAAGCTGTCAGGAAAGTGCTGGGCGAGAAGGGCAAGGACATCAAGATCATCAGCAAGCTGGAGAACCACGAGGGCGTGCGCAAGTGCGTGGAGTACAAGTACAGCAGCTGCACAAATCTGTATCTTTATGATGGTTGAAGATATTTTTTTCCTTGTCTCATTTCTAGATTTGATGAGATCCTCGAGGCTAGTGATGGCATCATGGTGGCCCGTGGAGATCTCGGGATTGAAATCCCAACAGAGAAGGTCTTCATCGCCCAGAAGATGATGACTGGCAGATGCAACAGGATCGGCAAGCCAATTGTCTGTGCCACCCAGGTCTGTGATGCCATGTGTTGGGAGCAAGTTCAGTGCAGTGGAAAGAAGGTTTTTTCCTGCAGACATGAAATGATGCGGTGTGTCTCTTTGTTCACATAAGATGCTGGAAAGCATGACCAAGAAGCCTCGTCCTACTCGTGCTGAGGCCAGTGACGTTGCAAATGCTGTGCTCGATGGCAATGACTGCATCATGCTGAGCGGTGAGACAGCCAAGGGAGACTACCCCCTGGAGGCAGTGCGCACACAGCATTTGGTAAGACGATTTCTGTTCAGTGTAAATGTGCACAATATAGCCATCTTCAATGGAAATATCAAACGATTGCAGCTGTGCTTTTGAATGTTTGATGTGTGAACTGCTCCTGTCGCTGACTGCTGAGTGTGTTTTATCTAACGTGAATCTTGACAGTCAGCTGCTAAACAGAATTATTTTTCAGCAACAGCAAGTTCACATGATTAAGATTAGTCTCACTGTTTTGTGTTGATGCCTTTTCATCTGAAGCTACTTGTTTCAATTTTTTTAACTCACTTTATTAAGCTTCAAACATGAACAATTATATTGCAGATATAAACATAAGATTGAACATAAAACCTTTCCTGGCAAAGGAAAAAGAAAGAAGAGAAAGGAAGAAAAAACAAACAAATAGACAAAAACAGAAAACAGCAGACAGCTGAATTATTCGTTTTCTCCTTTTTTTAAAAAATTGGTGACCACCTCTTAACAAAGATGTCTTTCTTCACTCAGCTGTGCAGTTAGATCTTCCATAATATAAATTTCCTTTACTCTTTTGATCCACTGGGTTATTGACGGTGGTGTCGCTTGGTTCCACAGGACTTTATCATTTTTTTTGGCGGCCAAGAGTAAAACGTTTAGTATATTAAGTCTTTCAGTAGTAAAACCTGGCAAGTCTTTACATATTATTTTAGGCACAGGGGTAAGTCTACTCCCAAAATTACATGAATTTCCTTCTTGATATCCAGCCAGAACTGCTGGAGATACTGACAATCCCAAAAGATGTGGGCATGGTTCCCAATTTTCCCACAGCCTCTCCAACACAGTGGTGAGCATGAGGGGAAAAAGCCAGCCAGTTCCGTCGGAGTCCTAAGGAATCTAACCTTCACCTTCCAGTCAAATTCCTTATATGTAGGACTATTAATAATATTATGGTAGATATGAAACTATCCTCCCATTCCATTTCTCCCATTTTCCTTTAGTAAACCAAGTGTCATCAGTTGTACTTATTTGTAAAGTTTTATATATTTTAGATATGCAATGTTTAGGAGTAGTGTTATTTTTCATCAGGTCAA
>VUQK01010518.1:0-17828 GCA_015106715.1 Bujurquina vittata | reverse complement strand
CCTGATACCGGTGCTCATAGTAGTCGTGGATCCTCTGGCGCATATCAGCAGGGAGCTTGTGGAAGGACATGTACTGCTCCACTTGTTTATACTATGAAAAACAAAAAGAGCACACTTATGAAAATGATCAAAATGTATTAATGCTATTCAAGTGACTGCCTCCCACAGAAATAAACGTAGCAGCAACTGTAACGTAACTGCGAGACAAAATGCAAAGTCATGTCAAAATGAATATATTACACTGATTGATGTGTTGGCTCAGAGGTAGGAATATAATGTGTCTCATTATTTTAACAGTCAACTGTCAGGCCATCTGTGAAACCTGCCCACAGTGCAATGTTGTGACTCTGCCCCATCTGACAATTACAGTTGTGCTCTGCAGGCTGCAGCTAATAACATTAACTACTGTGTCCTTCAGCAGTGTACTCTAGCAGCAAAGCACCAAATATGGTCCATGTACCCGGGTCTATGTATGCTAAATCCAGCCGTAAGTCTCAACTCTGCTTTTAATAATGCACTGCCATGTCACTCTTCTTTATGTTAGAAAGCGGCAACAGCGCAGCAAACATCTGAAAGTGACTTTCTCTGTTCATCTGTCCTTTTGCAAATTGCGATGCAGCATTTTTTTTTACACCCAGCTGTCTTGTAGAAAACTTGAAATCCAGTGAAAATACTGTATTAATGTCAGCTTTTTCCAGAAAAAAAACTCTGTTTACGCTCCCCCATCAAGTCTGAATAAAATGCTTTGCTGCTTATTAACATTTCAACCAGTGGTAAAAGAAAATTGCAGATCTCTTGGTTACTTAAATGCAGCAATACCTCAATATAAAATACGCAGAAGTCCCGTATTAAAAATCTTACTTAAGTAAATCTACACATTTAAAGTACATCACTCAGAACAAATTGCCTCTGTGCATGCTGATCTAATAATATATAATATTATTATAATGCAGTATTCATATTCTTGATGTGTTAAGGTGACTGTGCATAACATTTTATCAACGTAATCTGTCTTTTTAAGATTAGCCTTATTGTCTGTCATACATACAGATTCAATGCAGGATGCTCGTTTTAAACATGGCCACAGTTTGAAATAATGAGTTCAGCGTATGTGCAAGTAGTCGCTGTGAGTCAAAATCTCAGGCTTCAGACTGCTGTAGCGACTCGTTATAAATAAGGAATAAATAAAGACTTTTTGCGGGGATCATGCGAGGCTGCACTAGGAAAGTCTGAAATTTAAAGTATGGAGCTAAAAACTAGAATAATGGCCCCTTTTAGCTAAATTAAAAAAGGTTATCAGTTTAAACTAAGACATTTTATAAATGGATATTTTTTGTCACTTTGTAATTTGAAATGTAGTGACTAAAACAATTAAATGTTACCTTGCAAAATGTAGTAAAACTGTGGATTAAAAAGTCTAAAAAGCACCTCAGACGATTTTCAACGAACACCCACCTTTTCTTGGTACTGCCTCCTGGAGGAGTCCAGAGACTGAATGAGTGCAGTCGCATGCCCCACAAACATGGCAAAGCAGGTGGCGCCCACAATCATGCTGAGGATAGTGAGCCACACGTCAGCCATGCCGATAGGGGGGTACAGGCCATACCCAATACACAGCATGTGACTCATGGCCTTGAACAGGGCGTAGGAGTACTGCTGACCCCAGGTGTCATTCTGTAAATGATGTGGAGGAGAGATAAAAAACGTACTGTTATCTACAACGTTAACGCCACATCGTGTTTGGCTACGTTTGGATGCTGGCAAAATGTTAAAATTTGGTTTTGATCCAGATTATTTTCAGTACAAACTGCAAAATAAAGCACTGGTTTTGAGCTCTTAATAGTTTATATATATATATAATAGCAGCATCTACTTCAGGAGCTGTTAATAGCTATGCAAATAAACACACACAAAAATTATTTCAGCAAAATACTTAATAGAAAATGTGTGTGTGGCCAAAAAACGAGTTATAAAGGCTTATAATGAAGATTAAATGTGCTACCTGTTGACGTTAATGCAATCTGCACTCCCAAACCTGTAACTATTGAAGCTAACAGATAAATGCCAGCAATTGGTTTATCATATGTTTTTTGTTTTGTTTTGCTTTTTTTCGTGGAACACATTTGGAGGCTGCCTGACTCATAAATAATCCACTTACCACCATTTTGTTCCTGGTGACCCAGCAGTCTGGGGGAAAGTCTTGCAGCATAGGAACCAGGAACTGCAGACAGCCATCCCAGTGACACAGCAGCAGCATCATACCAATCAGGTTCATGATACGCACCATAGCGCTGGCAAGGTCGTATGTCATGTGGAAAACCTATGGCACAGATTTTCAGAATTAGGGGGAAAAAAAGAGACAACACAACACACATCTCTTCCATAAAATGTGACCTCTCTCACACGCAAACAGAGGATTTGAAATCTAAAAGAGGAACTGTACTGACGGTGTTGATGGATACAAGTGAACTATACCAGACCACATTCAATCTTCTATAGGCTACCAGAGGCTATTTTAGAGTAACCATCTGTAATGCTCATGACTGATGGGGATGGAACATATAAAAAAATAATAACAATGGAGGATTATATCTCCTATTGAGTAAGTTGACTGTTTATAGGTGTGTTTAAAAGGAGACAATTTAACTCCACAGCAGCATTTTTCTTTTCTGGATAAAGTGCAAAAATGTAACAATGCAGATAAGTTATAAGAACTCTGTTAATGCAAGAGAAGCCTTGATATGCACAGTGCCTAAAGGGGGCCTGTAAAGTTACAAAGATGGATGCTCCGATTAAACATGGAGAAAGTATCAGTGTAAATTATTTTGAACTGTGAATCATACAAAGCTATTCTAGTTGAGACCTAGAATAGAGGAAATATAGACTATAGTAGAAATGAGCATAATAGGTCCCATTCAAAATGAGAGAAGCATCTGAGAGTATGCTGCAAATCTCAGTCTGGAAAACACTGTAAGAAATTTGCAAAAGGTCAGAACCACTACTGCACAATATTTCAAAAATATTCACACCTGAAAAACTGGAATCAGTGAATTTGTTTTGGGTGATTTTTTCCTTAAAAAATATATTATGAAGATTGTTACAAGTTAACTTTCTGTTGACTACTAGTTTTAGATCATGACAAAATGTTTTAAATATCCAACCAGTCATTTGCGGTTAGCCAGTATGAGGTTCCTCATCTACCTCTTCCCACTGGTGGATATAGCGAATGAGTCTGGAGAGGCGCAGCAGCCGTAGCAGACTGAGGATCTTTGTGAAGCGGACGATCCTCAAGGCACGGGCCGTCTTGTAAAAGTCTGAGTCGATGCGTGTCTCTACGATAAGAAAGATGTAGTCCACGGGTATGGAGGAAACGAAGTCCACCACGAACCAGCTCTTCAGGTACTTGATCTTGATCTGTTGTGGGTCCAGGATGATCTCTGTGTTGTCCTCCTTGACGATGCCCGTGCGGAAGTTGAGGACCAGGTCCATGAGGAAGAAGGTGTCCGACACCACGTTAAAGACTATCCAGGGTGGTGTGTGCTCATCCTTAAAGAAGGTGATGCCCACGGGGATGATGATGAGGTTTCCCACCATCAGCAGCAGCATGGTCAGATCCCAGTAGAACCTGAAAGACACAGTGATGGACATATGGACATAATTCACACTCTAAACCACAGCAGGCCAAAGTCATCAAGGCCCAGAAATGGTTGTTGGATTTTTTTATTTCTTATTTGATGCAAACAAACAGAGGATATACTGTCTTCTGGCTCTGGTTAAAACATCTTTGGGGGAACCGAAAGTTCTTTTATGTGAAGAGAAATAACCCTGTTTATCTAGAAGACAATTCACACAAGTGAGACACAACTTGAAGAGTCTGAGAATGTTTTGGTTCACTAGTTACTAAGTTGGTGACATAAAACACAGACAGGTAAACATCTGGGAACAAGCAAGAACATTTTGACGAATGGTACAAATTGCACTTCTTTTTTTTTCTTTATTTTGATCTAATTTAATTTGTAATGTGATATTAGGTTGTAAGTGTTAAGTGGTCTCTGGTGAATAACCTAGATTAATTAGGAAAGTTTCAAATTAGCAGGAACAACGATAACAAGACAAGAAAAGCAATTATAGCAGGAGCAGATAAATGCAGTGCAAGAACTTACATTTCCCAGTTTCCCATATGCTACAATCTAATTTTCTCATTTTTATTTTTATTTTTTTAAATGCCAAAATTTGGTTTCAGCTCCTCAAATACGCAAAACTAATGTAAACTAAATGTTTTTGAGTTTAAAATATTTACTAAATATTTCTGACACACCTAAAGAAAAAGGAATATGTCACTTGTGGCTTTGAGAATTTTTTTTGCCATCAGTTGAGAAATAAAATGGACAGAATAATTAATGATACAAAATGCATCCCTTTCGGACTTTTTGGTCTGTCTTTGAATAAAACATTAAAACAGCAACAAACAGGAACAACTTGTGGAAACATTTCATGACTAGAAACCAATTTTATCAATGCATGCTGCTTAGTTTATGCAAAACACTTTAAGCAAGTATGTGAGTTTGCGCTCCATATTCAAAGTAATTCTGGCTATGTGGGAACTTCAAATAGAAATTAATCTCACAGTTTCACACAGTCTAAAAACCCAGCATATTTGTATCCAAATGAGCAGAAGCAGTCTAAACAAACTGACTAAGCATAAATGCTAACAGAGCAGGGGATGGTTCTCTGATTCAGGTCAATAGTGGGCCATCGGGGAGAAGTGTAAAATTGGTTATTGAATCACTCGTGAATACATATTGATTTTCCAAAGTATCAGCAGCAAAGTGTCCAGTTCGATCTAAAACAGAAATAAAAATGGCCACTATTTATGATTTACCAAAAAACAACAAAAATAACACATTTATTTAGCAAGTGTTCTTATTAAATTGTGCAATATGGCCGATTGGAGCCCAATGTGAGTTATAATACACTGTTGACTCTTGATTGTTTTATGTTTTTTTGTCAGCTGCTTGATATTCTTATTCTTTTTAGTGCAAACGCTGTCCAAAAAGTTTCACTGCAAGCTGATTTTTAACAGAGGACAATGTCAGAGAACTTTATAACACCACGAGAAACACACAGTACCGTGCAATTCATCTGCATAAAGAACAAGTGAGGTGCGGCGAGGGTGTGTTTATCACCCAAATATGCAAATGCCACATGAGAAACTATATCTGTGAGATTTTATATATAAGCTCTGCCAGACAACAGAAAAAAACACTACTTTCTCTCAATACTATTTGCTTTTTCAGGTAAATTCTTCCAGTGGGTCGCTGTTGTGATAAGTTACAGGATTTTATGCTGCATTGTCTTACTGGCAATGTAAAACATTCTGGACTTGAATGAAGATACAACACAGTGGTAAGAGACAGAGGAACCTGATGGTTCCTATTCTAGTTTACTTAAACACAACATTTACAGTAAAATGTGAGAAAAAGCAGAAAGCAATGAGGGCATGGTGGCCATTTGTTCTAATCAGCTTTCTGTTGTTCTCTGCCAAACAAAGAATTTGCATTTCTCTCGACATCTGCCCGTTGTCTCTGCAGTGACACACTGGTCCTAATTGCACTTCCTCTCTCTGGCTAAATCCACCGTTATCTCCTGGGAATCCATGTCATCTCCAGAAGTCAGCTCCTATCAGCCAGATGTTGAGTAGTTAGCATTACTGCTCTGCAAACGTCACTGTGCTGCAGAGCACCGAAACAGCTGGATAATTTTTTTTCTTAAAAAAAGGTCTGCAGGGGACAGTGCATTACTGACATCCCACACGGACCACCCTGTTGGCTCATCGGCTGACTCTGCACGCAGAATACAGCCCCCGAAACAGACAACTTGCTGGTGTAATCTGATGTTACCATCAAAACAAAGCTGGTGGTTGTAGGGTCTATGGACCTTGACTGGTCCAGAGACAAATCTTGCACTATTGAGGTCAGAGTGCAACTACGTTAAAGAGCATGAGAGCAAAAAAAGAGAGGGGAGTTACAAGCAAAGTGAACACAAAAAGGCTTAAAATGGTGAAAGGAGCTTAGATCAATCAGGACAGCTGAAAAAGGGATCACATTTGTACTAGAGATACTTATCTCTTGCTGCCAGAGTGCAGCTGAAACACAACAGCCTGCATGCAGCTCAGTGGCTTAACACACACCTGTACTGTGGCTCAGGCCCACCAGCAATCATATTAACCATATTTACGCACTGTGCTAGTTCAGTGTGTCTGCTGCTGTATCCTTAAAAAGCTTGAGTAAAAAACAGAGGTTACTTGCTCAAAACAAACAGATTGTGTTCACAGTATAGGAAGATAATAGGAACACATACATGGGCTATACGGTGCCGGGCAGACGGTCATGGATGCACACGGTATGTTAGCTCAATCACGGAGTGAAGCTTGCCTCTTTGCTGGATTGCCACAAAATCTCAGAATAATCTCTGGTGATGCAAAGGCATCTGTAACTTAAAATGGTATCTGCAGGATAAAACATTCACCTTAAGAGACCCGTGCTAAGCACTAAAACATCTCTCATGCTCACACTGCAACCCAAAGTGAGCATAAACTAACAACACCTCATACCTCACACACAGAGCTAACAGCTGGCCGTCCTGATTCCTCACAGCACACCATTTTCATTTCAATCTCTCTTTCTGTGTGTCTCTATCTGCGTTTTTGTGGCATGTCCCCTCCCCATCCACACCATCTCTGCTCCATTAGACTAATTGTGCTGTAATAATCTCCCACTGATGTGTGCTTCTAATATCTTGAATGGTCATGTTACCCTATTTTGATTACCCCATTTCCAAGCCCCTGCTGCACTCTGTAATCCATTGCCCTCGCTAAATGATAAAAAAAAGTGTAATTCAGATGAGTGGAAAAAACTGCAGAGACACACATCGGCATACAGCTGACTGGTGAAAATAGGATGACAGTGAGCACTAAGGTTAAATGTCAGGAAAATCTTTTGATGGTGGACATAACCAGAATTCTGGTTTGCATGTAGCATGAAATTGTGCAGCATGCCTGGAAAATTTGGGACCTGTAGTTGGTTTTGTTTGGTGCACAAAATTGAGAAAACATGCAGAAGCTGTACAGAGTTGATTAGTTACTACATAGCCTGTGTGAATGACACCATGGGCACACACACACTAGGCCAAGCAAAAGAAGGGCTTACACCCTCAATGTGTGTGATATAACCACGTTTTCTTGTAATAATGGCTTGTTCAAAAAAATGTAGGCAACACTTTAAAAATGTCCATTTTCAGAGCTTAAGCCATTTATCTACTCAAGGTGGGTTACTGGTGCACATTTAGTTAATGATTTACCTGTTCTGCACAGGCTTACACGCCTGATTATTACGCTGTTATCGTAATATCGTCACAGTAGCCAAAGAAGGACATGTATGGGGATTAGCATTTTTCTTGTCATTTTATGCAGTAGCTCGTTCATTTTAGGCAATGATTAGTTTTAACACATGCGCAGGCCAAACGAGCCTTACATGTGTGAGAGGATCACTGCAGCACTTCACTACAGTGATAAAAAGGTTTTCTGCACAGAAATTACCTAAAATCACTGTAGGGGTGGATTATCCAGAAGCCTGCAGACTTCACGCGTTCCCTCTCATGCTCCACGGCCCTCTCACTACCCAACATCCGCAGGGAGAACTTGTTGACTCCCGGCTGGAGCATCGCCCCAAATTGCCGGTGCATGAAGCCAGCTTGGTAGAGCCGTTCATCTTCGGGTATTATTTGCTCGGTGCCCTCCAACTTAATGAAAGTTGACTGGTCAAACAGTGATGGTTGCCCAACTATTCCAGTCAATCCACCCGTTGCCCGTTGCAGGGCCCCGGGGCCGTGCTCACCGGGGAAACTCTCGTTGACTCCAGCGTCAGCCTCCGGGATGAGGCGCCTCTGCTCCGCCAAATCTGACCCGGGAGGATGCCGCCCGGAGATGGAAGAGATGCTGCCTCTAAAAAAGCGGCAGTCCCCATTCAAGTTGGTCTTCACAGTGACGTCCCTTTCAAAGTCTTCGACCCTGGCCTCCCCAACGCTCTTGCAACTGCTTGCAGGTGACAGAGAGGACAAATTTTTTAGCCCTATACTTTTCCGTTTAGTGTCCTTGTCGCCGTTCTCTCCTTCGTCAATCACAAAGGGTTTTTGCCCAATGTTTTGCGGCAAGCTATAGAGCCGTTTGCGCATGGAGGACTGGAATCTCTCCATTTGGAAGAAGCAGAAGAGGTGCGCTCTAAGGACAGCCCGTGAAAACAGAGGGATGAATCATGAATCTCATACACTTGGGGTGCCGCTGGAGGCAAAACAGAGGGATCCGCAGGACAGGTTGTATCTTATCTGACTCTTGGGACGTGCCGCTCTCCTCCGGTTCAAACATTGAGATGCGTCAACAAATACGCGCCCGCTGCAACCAGACACTCATGTAAAAGCGTTAAACGAGAAATGCATGTAAATCCAGGTAAGCTCATTGAGTGCAGACGGGAGCGCATCAGGATGCAGCATGCTGAGCGTCGGACGTGCCGGAGTGGGAGAATGCTGCTGCTGCTGCTGCTGTTGCTGCTGCTGAGCTCCTCAATGACAAAGCATGATCCCCACCTCCTCCGAAAGCCTATCTGAGCTCGCTCTCAGCGCAAGGTGAATACACACATGCACGCAGCTGCCACTGGCTTTCACAGAGCGCTGACATCACTAATCCATAAGCCTCGCGCTTTCTAATAACGTGAATATTGATGGAGCTAATCTATCGGGTTGCCATAGGAGCCAGGATGGCACATGCGCTCACCCCGCCCAGGCGGGACAAGTGGAGAGGATGATTCAAGGATGCGATCTAGCATTGGAGTTGGCAGTTAAATAGTTGAAATGATGTAGTACAAGGTCTGGTCTTTGTGGACCAGGCCTCACCCTGAAGAAACGGTTCTGATATTGACCAACCAATGATGCCGGCCAAGTGACACTTAAGTCTGACTAATACGAGTTTAGGGAGCTGCAGAGTGTGTTTAGGCATGCGTGATGGATTGCAAGAATCCTTTTACTGTATTGCCCAAGATGCGCAAGTCTTGCGCTCATCATGGTAGTTTGAAGTAGACAACATGGATTAAACGTCTTTGGCAGCTCATACACAGCATCAAAGAAGAATGAGCATCTTTATAATGTGCATGGCTCCACTGCATTACATGTCTGCGTTTTGCAGGTTCAGCTGTTTGTGAAAGAAAATGAAAGAAAATGGTACAACTAAACTGTGGGAAGATCTTGGGAGTGATGCCTGTAACCCATTAACCCACCAAACCGGATTTCCCACCAGTTTGCAGGCTTAAAATATCTCAAATTAAACACTGAATCGATTGCATCAAGTTTTATTTTCCGCGTAAACACCGTATAAATAATGCCGAATGCTTTATTCAAACTCATCAATGGGGTTAAGTGCTGCTGGTCACATATCACCTATGTTTTCGGTAAATACATGGCAACAGTGTTTCATTTTTTATTAGCTCAACAAGACAGTTTTAGTCAAATGGAGAAGTGATGAAATACTTCAGCACTGGCCAACATGGCAAATTAATTTGATGAAAGGTTGCTGACAGCTGGCTGCATTAAGGTTGTATGATTCAATCCAAATGTCACTAAAATGATTTAAACCATACAGCAATCTCATATGGCACACTGCCAACTAACAAGAAGGGCTGAACAGTTTGTTTCACTTGAAAATTTTCCCCTGGACATAGTAGTAAACTAATTAAAATGATCATTTATGTGCTGCTTGTGCAACAGAGACAACTCTTCTTTCACTTAATTCATTTATTTTAATTTCCTGTCATCAGTGGCCACATATCATGGGGATATAAAGTAGCACACAGTGCAATATAAAAACATAACAGGTTATCCTGTTATATTTATTGCTGCTTGTTAGTCTCCTAAATGGATACCCAGATAAGGACTTAACACTCCATGCCCCTTTTTTTAAACACCACAATCATCAGGCTCAATTATGTTTGGCAGGCAGTAAAGGCAGTTTGACAGGGTTCTATTTCCAACAATTGCTGGTACCTGCAAATGTAGATTTAACAGCCCGCAAACAGGTGTTAACTGCTGGGAATCAGGTTTGTGTGTATTCACAGGGCTGAAGATCAGAATTATTATGCCGTGTCATCTTTATACCGCTCGTGCACTGTGGGTTTGATTAAATTAAACTTGACTTCTTGCACAACACTTTCTGAGTTGTGACACGTTTCACTTTTATATTGCAATAATAATAACCTTAATATCACATAACATCCAGTTTTTGGAAGAAGTAACATATGGAAATATTTCACAACTGTTATGCTTCATTCAATTTATCATTAGGGGCATCAAATGCATGATTTTCTTGGTGTCATGACCAAGTAAATGGTAATGACAGCTTGAATGATTCGTTTAGTTTGAATTATTATAGCGCCTTTATGGGATATGAAAAGGTATACTAGGGAACTGTGCCTATTAACAGGGTCTTACTGCTCACTAGCCATTTTTTTAGGCACATCATTTCAGTTGCTCATTAATGCAAATATCTAATCAGCCAATCGCATTACAGCAGCTCAGTGCATTCAGGCATGTGGATATGGTCAAGATGACCTTCTGAAGTTCAAACTGAGCATAGCAATGGGGAAGAAAGGTGAAACTGCTGATTTGCTGGAATTTGCCTACACAACCATCTCCAGGGTTTACATAGAACAGTCTAAAGACCTGAAAATATCCAGTTCTTTGCAGGAAAACGTCCCGTTGAGAAGACAGTCAGAATAGAATTGCTAGACTGCTTTGAGATGATGGAAGAGTAACTCAAATAACTATGCTCTCGGTAAACCAAGTTTACCATAGAGCATCTCTGATCACGCAACATGTCCAGCCCTTAGGCACATGGGCTACAGCGGCACTAGACCACATCTGATGCCACTGCTGTCAGCTAAGAACAGGAAACTGAGGCTACCATTCACACAGACGCACCAAAATTAGACAATAGAAGACAGACAAAATGTTGCCTGCCCTGATGAGTCTCAATTTCTGCTGCAACATTTGGATGGCTGGGTCAGAATTTGGCATAAACAACAGGAAAGCATAGATCCATCCTGCTTTGTATCACTGGTTAAGGCTTCTGGTGGCATTGGTGTAAGGGTGTGAGGGGATATTTTCTTGGCACACTATGGTACCAAGTGAACATTGATTAACATTCACAGTTTACCTGAGTATTGTTGTTTCTGACCATGTCTGTGCCTTTATGACCACAGTGTACGCGCCTTCTGATGGCTGCTTCCATGTCACAAAGCTCAGATCATCTCAAACTGGTTTCTTGAACATGAGTGAACGTGAGTTTACTGTACTTACAGGTACAGATTTTAATCCAATAGAGCATCTTCGGGATGTGGTGAATAAACTCGTTCATTAACTATGTCACACTGCAGCCATATGATGCTATTTGCGCTAATCATTGGTTTGTTCCACTTCCCACAAAAAAGTCTTTATTTTAAGTTAATTAATCCTGCGTCATTTGTGACACATGACTAGTTGACATTTGAGGTAGCAGATGTAAATAAAGTCCACAAATACATAGAACGTTAATCTCTCCATTAAGGTTGGAGAACACTCTCGATTTGTTATTAAAAAAATCCGCTGGCATGTCCATCAGACTGGTTTAAAGTTCACCTGACAACCTAGAGATTAATCCGCACGGAGGGAACAACAAGTCATTTTTGTTGGAAGTTGTGTTCCCTCCTTTTTTTTCCGGGTTCACAAAGTCACAGATGTCTCTCTGCTCTAGAAAGGGACTGATTTTATTAGTGTTTGAATCCTGCTGACATATTAATCCAGGGCGCTGCATTACATCACAGGAATTAGACCCAAACAATTAATAGAACAGTTTAAAAAAAGTCACAGTACAATAGTTTATTATTCTCCAGCTGGTAATAGTTTTTAAGATATTCCAGAAAATCCTTCAGGAAAGAGACTGATGCTGCCAGCCAGGGGGCATGACAAAATAGTGCCTCCTTTGCTGTGCTCCAGCAGTTTCCAGCACTAGAGTGCTGCCTACTACTGCTCAAGAATAACACAGGAAAGAAAAAAAAATCTATGCAGTATTTATATTAAAGGTTGTGAGATGCCACAAATTCAAAGTCTTGCAACAGGAGTTGATCCATCTTTTTTCAAACAAAGGGACTGAGCTCGTCTAAAGTGCAATGAAGCACCTTAAGAGATCAAGCATGTCTTATGTGACGAAATATTTATTTATATCATGCATGCACTAAAACCATGAATTAAAAGCCTTTGATAGTTGACTTCACTTGTAGGTTTGCCTGTCACTCTGTGGCAGAAACCGAAAGGCACAAAGTCCCCCAGTGCAGCCCCACACATCACTGAAGATTTTACTCACCACAAAGGAAAAAAAAAACAAAAAAACTGTAGAATTTTGTATTTATTTATTTTACCAGTGTGTAGAATATTTCAACTATTCAAAATCTATTTTCTTCAGGTTTCACTACCTGGCAAATTATACAAAGCTCCCCACATATTGGCAGAAATATGAAGCCAGGATGTTTGACTTTGCACCGTAATACAGTTCTTTAAATATCGGGGGGTGGGTGAATATCTGAATCTGCTTTTTAAAACTCATTTCCTGAAAAATTCTGTAAACATGACCTCAGTGGCATCCTCCTTTAATCCTAAAAAGAAAGACAACTTCTTCCCTCGGCTGTCTCCCAAACTCCTTTCACTCTGTACCAGCTTCTGTCTTTTCAGATATAATCTGATGCTTGAATTTCACAGGCACTGGAAAGTGCGCTACTCTCAATGTTTTCCATCTGACAACATAAGGCTCCCATGAACATTTTTCTCGTGGTTTGCAGGTTCTTGTTGTTCTGATGTTCATCACTGTGTACCCCTCCTCATTGTGACCTACTAAAATCTCACTAGATGGCGCTGTTCTCCACTTTGGACTGCCAGTGTGCAATTCTTACAAGGACAACTTGGTGGGTTTTGCAAAGAAACCAACTTGCCAGACACATTTTTTTTCCTTTTTAAGATATTTATTTTTAAAAATGATTTGGGATCTTGGAATTGCTTCACATGTGTCAGCTCGGACGTGGGCTTTCCTTTCACCGCCTCCCACGCCAGCTGTAGAGAATTCATGCAGCTGTGTTGTGTGCCATCAACGCTCTACGGTGATCCTACTAATTTAAAGCTTTGTCACAGAGAAATCAAAAGCTGCAATGATTTGCAATATATTGATATGGATGATAATTGCATAGGATAATAGCCATGCTGTACAATACACATAATTATAAAATAATATGTCAGAATAATTAGTCCTAAAGTAGGTTTATACAGTTTTTCATAATTTTCAACATTTAAGTGCATCATATAATATGGATAGTCTTTATATTAATGGTGATCTGATACATAGTTATTGTGATTCAATACAGTACATACATACAGTAAATCTTAATCAAATTTAGAGGGACATTGCAAAGCCCTTAAATGTAATAGATACTGTCCGATAAAATGGATGAGTGGTATGCAGCAGAATGATAAAACTGTACACATCTGTCATACCAGATTATGGTGGTATTTTCTTTTGCTGAGTGTTGTTTTTGTTTTTCTCTAAAACACACAGTATAGTATTTAACAGTATTTAAATGAAGCCACTCTCAGAGAAAAGAACAACAACAACAACAAAAAAAAATTATAATAAAGCCATTTCTGTATCAAACAGAAGGTCAACATCTTGCATGCATTACTTTAGAAGTAGTAAAAATGTAAAATTAGTGGTTAAGAGGAGGGGGAAAATAATAAACGTCAACAACTGCATGCAGCCACAATGGTTATAATGTTAACAATTCCATAATGGTTTGTGTACCTCCTGACCTCACATCCTCACACAATAAAATAATAAGGCATGCCTCATTTAATTCCTCCACAACCATACTTTTTAATGGCAGATACATCCTATAAACAACAGGTATGGAGTCCACTCTTGTTTACCTTCATATGGTCAATACATGTGTAATGAGACCTGCAGAAAAGAGAAAATTCAACTCATTAGCTCTGAGCTAGCAATATATTAGTTATCCTGCTTAAGAACAATATTCAGTGATTATTTCATATAGTGAGTCATCTTGGGTTTGTGACCAAAGGCCCGGGCTTTTATCACCAAGGCTTCTCTCAATAATTGAATACTTACTCAGCAGAAAGGCTGCTCAGTTTGTGTTCCTCTGACGGAGATTCTTGTCTTTGTGGTTGTTGGTTGAGTTAGTTTTCCTGTACAAAGAAGCAAAACACATAATCAGCTCTCATCTCAAATTAAGGATGTGCAAGGTGTGACCAAGCAGTTCTGTGAATAGATACCTAAACAAGAAACGGCCTTATCTGGTGTAAATATGGCCAATCTCAAATTCAAGGTCATCTTCTCGTGCACCTTTGGACCGTTTTCAGGACGGCTGCTACTTTTCAACCACACAGTGGAGTCGCCCTTGCACCTGCGACTCGGCAGTGGGCACTGGCTCTCCTCCAGTGTGTCAAAACACATGATTGGACCCTTCAAGCTTATTGGATGAAGTTTAAATGAAGCAAATATCAAGCAGTCTGATTTTTTGTTTGGCCAGAAAACTGTTTTCAGTGAGCTCACAATGGCATGAGATGGCACTCTGACACAGGAAAATCTTGTTTTTTTTAAAAATCAGATCAGTTTGAAAAATAAGTTGATGTTTGGCCTCTGTGCAAGTCTCAGGGCCATGATAAAAATCCTAGAGTGGACCGTATAAGCAGTCTGAATGGCAGCCACACTGGAAGCTGTGTGGACATGTCCGAGAAGATGATCTTTAGAGGAGATGAGCCAAATTTAAATAAAGCTTTTAATCATACTTCACACTAGGCTCAAACATTTATTGCAGTAATTACAATAAATATAAACACCTAAACCATGGCTTTCTGTTTCATGACATGAATTAAACATTGCTGGCTGCTGATCAGACTAATTTTAAGCTATGGACATAGCGGCAGGCCTGTCACCCACTGCTTTTCTCAAGTCTGGTCTTTAAGCCTTGAAGCCTATAATATATTTTTTAGGCTAAACAGGACAGTAATTTATAAAATGAATACCACATTGAATTAAACAAGACTTAAAACAAGCGACTGAGTCCATAAACACATCAGAAAAATATTTACTAAGGTATTAAGTCATGTTTGAAGCATGGTAGACTTCTACATGGGAGTTGGGCTTCTTTCTGCATCCAGAGTAGTTGTTGCCTGCTGGGCATTAAAAAGAATGTGGGTTTAAAGCACTCCTGCATTAGCTTCATTTTCAGCCCTGAGGCTACGTCTGCAGTGCTAGTGTGCAACAAACAGCTGCTTGCACGGCCACAAGTTTCATTTTCCACTCTGGAGGACAACAGCAGACCTGGGACCAGTTATTTCATTTATCTGCATTTTTAAGCATAATTTTTACCCTTTAATAGTTTAGCTGTACTGTAAGCCGCCATCTTAAAAAATTCTAAACCATTTATAACTGATCAGTGTCATTTAGTTATATGAAGATGTAAATAAATAGTTTTATTAATGTACAGAAATATTTTAACAGCTATACAATAACACTGCCAAGAATAACTAGAAGTATTATTATTGTTATGACGATAATAATAATAATAATAATTTTATACACTTAATTTACAATTGTTAAACTATACCTTAGGTCACTGCTTGAAACTATGTTGTAGTGTGTTAAATTACATTTAATAAACAATGCATTCTGCCCATTAATGCCAAACATGGGTGGCTTAAGCAGGACTTTCCTAATCCGGACTACTTGTCAGTCACGGCAAACAGTGTCCAAACTTGACCCTAAAATACTGCCCTGTGATTTATTCTGAAATACTAGGACATGATGCTCACCGTTATTTGTGACCCAGTTTTGGGAACTACTTCACAATGAGCTTTACAGACTGTCTGGAGTAGATACATCATGATAATCTACAACAAAACACATATTACTTTACCAAGCTAAACAGAGAGAAGGTGGTAAAAGGTGAAAAGCTTCATACTTACACTGGTCCAGCTAGATCATCGTCTGAGGCAGCAAAGGAAAAATATGGACAAATGAACACCCAAAAATAAAATCATCGCAAAGAAGCTGCACACGCTGATGAAGTGTTTTGGTTAAAGCTGACTAATGCATAGTGCCCTGGAAATCTCCATGATTTATAGGCACTGCAATACATATATAATGGCTGAATGAAAAGTAAATCATAAGATCACTCACATAAGACACAGAGTGTAGTTAAACATCACAATAAAATGCAAGACCAAGCGAGAACAATTCCATACGGGCAGAATTTAAATTTGAAAAAAAAAATACTGTAGTCATGCACAGACAAGCAGGACTCACAAAGAACATCTGTTCACTCAAAGAGATTAGTGAGAAGCAGGTCCACGACTATCAGCCCCGTGCTGCGGTAATAACTCAGTGAAGCCGTTTCAGTGACGAAACATTTCAAATTATTTACAGTGCTACATGCCATTTCACTGCTGCAGTGACCATGAGGGTTATGCAAAAATATGGCGTCATCATTTTGTAAAATAAAACCTTAAAGAACAGAGAGTTCTGAACAGTAATGTTGAACATTAAAAAAATACTTTAAAAGAACTGATTAATGTGCTGCAGACTGGAGGATGATGAGGCTGAAGGCTTATTGAAATTCATGAGGCATGCAAAGTGTCTCACTTACCACAAACACGGTTTACGTTAGGCAGTTTGGAAAAAGGGGAGGATGGGAGATATTACAACAATCTTATATATATAGAACAGATGGAGCTACATCAGGTACGAAAATTTCAAGTAAAACAATTCAGGAAGGAATCTGCTAGCAAGCAATCTGCATCCATCGTGATTTGCTACCGAAAGGTTATAAGGATTCTCAAGGTGACTTTATCATTCCCATTTTCTGCAACATATTCTGATAAATCATAAACTGTAACGAGAATACATTCAAGTGCAGTAACTGTAAGTGTTAGTGAGGGTCACCGACAGCTCTTGGCTCTCTAACCGGCATGTGACAACATCAAAATTCTGTTTGAGAGGAAAAGGTTGCCCAAATACCATTAATGCATAATGTATGACATAGCCCCACTCTCAAATGAAGTGCTCAGTACTATCAGAAAATCGCAGGTTGGCTTACTCAGGTTGTAAAGCTAAATTACGGGTCTCGTAGTTAAGTTTGCATTAGCCTGAGGACACCACAAGGTCCCTGGAAAGCCATTAATAATTGAAACCGTCCACCTCCACAACACTGCAGTATCATATCTCTCATGAATATTAAAGGCATGATATTGTCCTGACAAGGTGCAACAGTGTCTGCGTACTGGGTCGACCTCGCTGACTGAATTATTGAATGCGGGCACGGCAACAGGCAAAGTGTCAGCTCAAACTCTGCCGGTGCACCTGGTAAAGAAAGGACTTAAAGCTCACAACAAAAAGAAAGTGTTCCTCCTTTTGCACCGCACAGACAGAGCTTTCATGTGACAGATGCATTAGCTATTTCATTTGTATTCTGAATGCAGGGAATATTTTTATATATATATATATAATATATTTTTTTTATATTTAAAATATAAAAAATATATTTATATATATATATATAATATATATATAAAATATATATATATATATATATATATATATATATATATATATACACACACACACACACACACACACACACACACATATAAATAAACATTCAATAGTTGGACTTCCGGACCTTGGCCTA
>VUQK01010516.1:7813-18659 GCA_015106715.1 Bujurquina vittata | reverse complement strand
GTAAATAGACAGACATTATCCCCCCCCCACCCCCCACCCCCAAAGAAGAGTGTGTATGCACTCACCAAGAGCCAAGGCCTCCTGGTATCTTTTGGTGTCAAAATAGAGCGAGATCAGTCGTGCCTGTAAGAACACGGAGCTGTTAGACAAACATAGAACAGCTGCGACGCCAGCGACAGCAATTACAAGAAACTAATGCCACAAATCTTAGCCTTTAGTTATTCTGTAAGATTAATCTTAATTTAATAACATTCTGATGATGAAAAAAAGTCCGGTCGCAAATGGCACCAGCAAATGTACTGCAAATCCTTCAGCTGTATCCTTTTCACTGGGAGGGAGGGATACTTTATTGATCCCACAAGGGAAATTATTGTGTTACAGCAGCAAGAAAAAATACAATCTACAGTAACTAAACATCAAAGTGAGAGTGCAAAATTTACATATAGAAACAAAAATAGATACAATATAAAAATGTACATGAATCATAGCTTTCTCAAAATATTCCATAGCAGTCAAGCTTTACGTTTTTAATTAAACCTGCGCAAATGATGAAATAAAGAGATCATTAAATGTAAATGTGTATTGCAGGGTTTTCCAGACCAAAATGTGTCTCTGGGGAGTTGACTACTCATGTAAATATGATTGGTCCACACACAGTTACATCGGTAAGCCGGTGTTACCTAACAGAAGTCGATGTTTTTTTTCTCCTGGCATTTCTGGACATTCAATCAATAAACGTGTAGTTTATGCTTTTGCAAATTCAATCTTGCTTTTTTAGTTTTAAATATTTTTATTTGAACCCTGATGATTTTCCTTTGGATTAAAACAGCTTTGGTGGGTGCCAGTATGCAGTAAAAATCTGCTACCACTACTCAAGCTACTGATGAAAAAAGGAGGTTGAAATGCCACTCTCACACATTTCACAGAGATATTACAGACTTTATTAATTTCCTGGTTTAAGTTCAAAACAAAGTAGCAGAGAAAAGATAAACCAGCTGTTCTGAAATGCGTGTGGGTATTAACTGTTCCAGCACGCTGAAGCTGTATCATCTGCGAGTCTTGAAGAATGCTTTCACTTATGCTACAAAATTAGCCTCTGTTTTCAGTACCAACTGCAGGAGATGTTCTCTCTAAATCTGAGCTGACGGTGTACACATAGTACTTGTTAACACTGCAGACTTTAATCACTGTATTTTTATTGCTGTGAAGCTTTCACACAAACACCCTGCAGCACTTTCAAAAGACAGTTTTCATGCACACCTTATACAGAGTGCCAGTTAAAAACCTTGTTGATCGTGTATTTTGTAATTCAGCCAGAAGCTCCACATATTCCCGGCTTTAAGTGTGAAGCTGCTGGCACTCAGTGCGGATGCAGCGGCAGGCTGACGTCATTGTTGATGACTGTAAGAAATGAAGATATCAGCAACTCTTCTTGCTGCTTTCTGCAAGCAAATTTAAAGAATGAATACGTTTCCTTCCAGTGTCGGTGTTGCACAACCGAACGCTCCATCACTCTGTCTGAAATCACAGCGTCTCCCACTCCATGAGTCAGGAGGCATTAAATTTGATCTCTCCCACAGCTGCTATTTATGTGTGGGGATATCACATATTTTTTGTTTTCACTATCATTACTCATAAACTGTGTTATATGTCAGCATTAAGTGGGGTCGGGTGGGAGGACAAATACATCAGCTGGCAATATTTCTGAAGAATTAAATAGCCATCTTTATGCTCTGCTCCTATCAGAGCGACACAGTTTGAGTACTGCAATTTGTTGTCACTATTCTGGCAGTCTTTACTATCAAACCTCTATCCAAAACCTATCTCAGGCATTTAACCCTTTAACATCGGGTGATTGCTGCTGAAGCGCAGGTTACCTGTTCTTACTAGTCGCGAACAGCTGATTAAGACGTAGCGTATCGCTGCCGTGTTGCCTGATTAAAGGAACTTTGATCAACTAGCTTTTTACCGTAACTCTGCGAACGTTTACCATATTGGAAAAATTCTAATGGTTCCTGAAAGCTCCGAAATTGCACTTCACAGCACTGTACGGGTATTATAGTATTTGTTGCTAAATAGCACCCATAAACCTATGGTAGATGTCTTTTTACCTCCAGAGCCTGTCGTAAGAAAGTCCTCTTCTCAGCCTTGGCCCACTCAATGCATTCAAGACACAGCTCAACCTCCTGCCCCGTTGCTGCCTCCATGTCAAGGAAGAGATCTAACAGAGAGCGGACGAGCCGAGCAGCCTTGGCCTTACTGATGGACATCAGGAAAGGCCTCACAAATTTCAGGAGTCCCCCAAGTTCTGAAGACAGAAAAAAAGAATATTTTAAGGGTGAAGGCATTTATCTGACAACATCTTTCAGTCTGAGAAGTACCCTGTAACAGAAAGCAGGTTTGGTGAAAACTCCTGAGTTTGCTAAAGCTGAAATGAAGGAAACTGAGTTTTCTGTTGCAGAAAAAGGTTGACTTAAACAGATTGTAAACCTGTCCTGCTCACTGGCAGGTTTTCTCTCTGATCAGTTACCTCCTGCTGCACCTGAAGCAGGTGTTGCTGTAAGAGCTCACATTAGAGCACAATGATCTGCAAAGGTTTACATCTCTACAAATGCTGAAATCCCAGTGACATGTTCTTACTAGATTTAAGCATTATCCGTTGGGATGTGCACAACTAGTCAAATAGACCACTAATCGTCGCTATTGTCACTAGTCAGTACCAGACGTACTAGTGGATTTGCCTAATTGTTAAGATTTAATTGATGCCCAGTGTCGTGAATGCTTGTCCTAAATGTTACGCAGCCATCTGCCACCAGATAGAGCTGCAGCCCTGACATCGTTATAGAAAAATGCCATAACTCTGTGAATCTTGGCTTGATATTTTTATTAGGTCTAATATTGTTAGTTATTTTTGAAATTTTACAATGTGACCTGAAGTGCACTTTCCAAGAAACTGCTGTGAATTTATGGTTATGTCCACAAAGTTTGTGCAAAGAAGCAGAAAAAAAACCTTGAGGGACAAATGTTTTCGCACCAATAAAGTACACGCAGAATGACTTTAAACATTACCTGCAGCTTGTCCTGTCTTTGCCAGCAGTGTGCCCAGCTCCAGGATGCTTTGTTCTTTAACCCTGACAGCTTCCTCATCATTCTCTTGAACATCTCTTCTCACTGATAAAGAAGGACAGAGAAAATATTCCATTAAATAACTATGCAGTCAGTAAATGTCCAAGAACAAATAGTGACTGAACCTTTATTATTAGACCTTCAGAGAGTTGGAAACCAGGATTACATAGCCCTATCTTATCATTATCAGTTTTCCAAACAATATCTCCATGTTATCTTTAAAATATTCACTAAACATGCAAATTGTACTGCCATATTAAAAAAAAAAAAAAGCTTTAAAAATAATTTTACCACAATCATTTTTATTTTCCTTTGGCTATAACATTGGAAGTGCCAAAGTTGTTGCAAACCAAAACTAATACAGCTTAAACAAAAGGTCAGGATGCTGTTATCAAAGTGTTCATCTTGTCTAACCTGATGGCTCAAATCAGCAGTACATAGGGAAGAGCAGCTGATTGTGGCATTTAGAGGCTTTAAACAGTCAATATGTGGCTTAATAACTGAGACACAATTTATGTCCCCATGAAGCTTTTTGGGGGGATTAAGCAATCACTGACTTTAACACTGATGACAGATAGCACAGATGCGAAGAGCACACGTTCTTCAGAGATAAACAAGAGAAAAAGACAACTTGCCAGCTAATAGGCTGCTGTGACAAAGCAGATTGGAGACAACTATGCCTGTTGTGGGAAATGTAAGAACTCTTTACTCCTACTCGTGTGCTTACCGTGAGCAATTTAGTTATTTATAAATGCCCAGGTGATCATTAAACAGGCCGTGGGTCCTCTCGCTCTCCAAATGAGCTGCTTATTACTGTGCCGAGAAGCTGGATGACAAGCTTTTGATAACAGGCTAATGACGTTAGCCTCAACGCTAGCATGACAGTCTTCAATTGCGCTAGTGGGAACAGTGATCAGTGACACAGCATCTACACACAGTGGAAATCATAACAATCCTGACAGCCAACAACTAACATATTTCATGTCCAGGCCTGGAGTTAGCAGCGATGCTAACGAGCTAACATCCACCAGCTAGCAGTTCCCGTTAGCCGCCGTGCAACAGTGAGTCAGCACCGCCGGCTCCTGCTATTCAAAGCCACTAGCCAGCATGCTAACCCCGCCGCCTGACACAGATGAGAAAACGCTAATTACAGCAGTCAGTGGGGCACTATTCAGCTCAAATGACCAGGCTAACACTCACCTATTGAATGTAGGATGTCGATAGAGGCGTTGCGATCCGTGCTAATGAGAGACTGAGCTCTCTGAAACTCAACCACCGCTGCAGCCGCCATCTTCCTTATTCAAATGCTGCCTGAATGAAAAATACGTGCGGGGACTACGTTACCAAGCGCCTGTGACGCCACCGCACAGCTTGCATGTCGGGATTGAAAGGCATCATGGGAAATACAGCCATACGAATAAAAAGATTCTGATTCACATCAAGGGGCTCTTCCCAAAGTTGATGGATTGGATGGATGGAAAAACGAAATCGAAATCAAAATAAATACAAAGAGTTAAAATAAGAATAATTGTAATGAAAAAAATTATTATTAATATAAGTATATAATAATGTAAAATATCTCAAATTTAACAAAGCAGAATAAAACCAAATTTAAGTTAAATTTGTTTATTATTATATTTGGATCCTTTTATTTGTTTATTAAAAACACATTAACAAATCTGAAATTGGACAAAAAGGACAGTTTGATGTGAATAAATAAAAGCTAGATTAGGAAATGTGAAATTGTCCTAATAGCCTAAAATTCCCAAACTCAGGTTCTTATCTGAGCCCCTGACAACTTTGTCCACACTTTTGGACCCATTTTATCTTTAATTCTCTCAGCTGTGAGAAATCTGGGAGTTACTTATTGCCCGATCAAAAGTTTTCTGTCTGCAGAACATTTAAATATCAACATGACTTGAAATGATTGAAATGATTATGAACGCTTTTATTCCATCGCGCCTTGATTATTGTAATTCATGATTCCTTTACCTGAGCGAATCATCCCTGGATTACTTACAAACAGTTCAGAATGCTGCTGCAAGACTTCTCACCAGGTCCTCTAAAAGGTCCCAAGTGCCACCATTGCGGTCCTCTTTACACAGGCTTCAGGGTTCAGTTTCAGATTCTGGTGATCCGTGTCGAAGCTTTTCATGGACAGATGCCTCCCTGGGTAATGACTAGACCTCTGAGGTCAGCAGGTCAGTGCTTGTTACCAGTACCTGGGGTCCACGATCAATACGATCATATACGATACAGCTCAGTGTGTGTAATCAGTGTGTAAAGCACTATTATCTGATTAAGTTTTTAACAACCGTTTTCTCCACAATGATAATGGTGATTTTTCCAAAACTGATACATAATTATTCTAAAACCTACACTGGCTGCTGGGGTACTTCAGCATCTCTTCTTCACTCTACTACATATCATGAAATTTATTGTATGTTATTAAATTCTGTCTTCTCTCTCTCTCAGTCAGTTTTGTCCTTGTCCCCTAAGGACAAAACACAAATTTTGTCTTCCCTTTCCCCTTACTCCTCAGCTGGTCACAGCTGAATGCTGCTTCTCTCTGGCCCTGGTTATGCCAGCAGTCTTCTGCTGAAAGGGAGTTTTTCTTCCCACTGTTGCCAAGTCCTGGGATTTTCTTTTTCTCATTGTAGGGTTGAGGTGGCTCTTGTTGTGAGTTGGTGCTAAATAAATAAAACTGAACTGAATTATATGGATACTAACTGTATTTGTCACAGAACACCAAACCCTCTTTTTTGTAAATTAGCGCAGAAGTCATTGCATCTTGAGAGTTTTGCATGATGTCACACTCTAAATAAAGTGTATCTGTTTTAATCTCCTGCATTTAGGTGCTCATTCATTTTTCAGTGTCTTTGAGAGACACATGTGACACACAAAGCCTCAAATCTGCCCAGATTTAAGGATATCATTGCTGCGATCAAATCAGTAAAGAGGATTAACTCCACACATGGAGAACAAAAGGTGATCAGCAAGCTCAGGTAAAAATTGATTTCATCTCATTTTAACATATTGTAGTCCTACTACAAAAACGATGAAGCAGAGTAGATGCTGCTTGCCACATCCAGACTCATCAAGCCTTGTAAGGGAAGTAATCGTCATATTTGAAAGAATAATGTTGCACTTTCGACTGTAACTTGCAAAAACACTATTTCCCTGTATTTCTGTAGCCAAATTGTATTTGTCGCAGTGTGACTGGTGAGCATCCATTGGAACTGTTGAGTTTTAGGTTGTTTTTCTGTATTTATATTGTACAATACAAATAGGATACCATTTAGATTATAAGTGTCTTGTTTTCCTATTTGTCTCTCATAAAAAGCTCACTTCCTATTTCTGTCTAACAGTGGCAATTTGGTCTCCCATGAAAAGACGTTTTAATTTCAGGACTTCTTGATTAAATAAAATGTTAAATAAAGCATAGAAATAAAATTTTAAAAAGAATAACTATATTTCAATATAAAAAACTGCAATGAAAACGTGAAAATAATCCCCAGGTACACTATAAAAAGAAATGTATTACAGGCTGTAAACACGTTTTACAGGAAAAACACAGTGTTACTATTACCGTAGCTTCTTTGGCTGTGAAGCATGAATACAGTTGGGTTTTATTTACTGAAATTTACTGTTAACAGCACGTTACAGAAATATATAACAGTGTGTGGAGATTAAATCAGTCAGGCCACCGCCGTATAGTCACAACAGCCCAGCAAACGCAGGGCTGTGCTCACATTATGAGCAGGCTCCTGCGCGCTTTGAGATGGCTGCTGTGCGTTAGGTTATGCCGGTGCTATATGATGTTACCAGGAACAACATGCTCAGAGTTGATCGGGTTCAGTTTGCATTAGCACCTGCTGTGTGTGTGTTTTTGTGTGCGTGTGTGGCTAAAGGCGGAGCGGTTTCCCAGCAGAAACAGCGCCGCGCACAGAGCGCAGAGCGGCGCCCCACCACCGCCTTTGCGTCAACCATCCTCACACAGTCAGTGACACAACACAACATCAGCCCTCGCAGCATCCGCATCTCACGGCCAAGAGGACCAGGAGGAGCACATCTTCATCTAAGCATCCATTCCACAACTGCCTGCCATCGTCTACGCACCGCCGACAGCAGGCGTGTGTTGATATATATTCATATTTTTTTTTAACTCAGCTTGGATTATTTTCTTTGTTGCATTTATATGCTGCGAGATGGTTTCGTGTTTTAATCGCGTCCTGTAAGGAAGAACGCATCACCGTGATTCACACTGAGCTGGAGATTTGGTAAGTTTGTTTCGATTTGGGGACATTTTGTTCTGAAAGCGAAGCGACTGGTTTATTTTTTTTTTCTCTCCAGATTTATGGATTAATTATATGTGTAAACAATGCGAAGCTACATCTAATTAGGGAAACATGATTATAAACGGACTGGAAATGGGATGTGAAAGTGAAGACACATAGATACGTTGACGTATTTTTACACTCTGAGGGAACAGAGGGGTGAAAAAGATGAAGATTTAAGTCGTTTCTGAGCCACCGCCTATCACAAGCATCGTTCTGGTTTCGACGCAGACGCTCGGTTTCAGCACCACGGAGAGCAGCCGATGTGTCGAAGGCCAATAAACGCGTTCTTTTCCCTCGAGCGCAGAAACGGTCACCTCGTGCGTTGGTGTCTCTCTCGCGACAAACGATTCAGCGATGAGGCTCTTAACAAGGGTGCTGGCACGAAGGACCGAGCGGCTTGGATCCTGCGCAAGCGAGCAAAGTCCATCCATCGAGCGCCTCTCGCGTTTAAAGGCGCTGCAGTGAGCGGCGTGCAAATCAAACATCGTAACATTCCTTCATCTCTTTGTTCATCTCAGTCCAATTGGGACCATTTCTGTGACTTTGCCTTTGCGCTCCAGCTCGCTGCGTGCATCAAACGCGACCTTCACCTGTTATGGTGTTTACGTTTCGGTCTTCCATTTTAGTGAGAGGGGTGGTGCGTGCTTCGTTCCCATTCGTCGCCACTGACCGTAAAATATAGATCTCACACAATCAAATGTTTATCACATATGTTTTCCATTTCGATCACACGTGCATGATTTTTTTTTTTAAGTATCCCTGCTCTTATCTGCAGGTGGATGCGAGCTAAAGCGCATTTTCACACTAAAACGTTTACACGGTGATTATTGCATTGATCATTTGCAGCAACGGGGGTGGGGGTGGGGACGGAGGGGTCTATACTGTTTGAAATAATGAGTCTAAGCTACAAGCTGATCCATTCCACCACTTACTGAGTCAGATCAATACTGCTAATAAGCCTGATTGTCAGATAAAGCACTCAGGCACGCATGCATGGAGACATTGCAGGACAGATACCTGCGATATTATCTGATATAAGCTGAATGTTCAATTATGGGATGGGAAAAAATGCTTTTGGTAAAAATTCACTGATACTTTAAATGTAAGTGATCCTTTACTAATTATGTTTCTGGTTATTGATGTTTTCTGCTTGCAGCAGCAGTGGCCATCCTGAGACGCAGACAGAGAGCTGAAATACAACAGCCAAGGTGGTTCTAATCCCCTCAGAGAGCTCGTTACAGGACAATCCCTTCTAGCGCTTTAGATGCCCAGCAGCAGCCTGTAGCCCGGGACCCTCAGATCCCAGAAACATTGAGGCTTTAAGACCCTCAGGATACCCCCCCTTCCCAACCTGCAGACCTTCTTCTGAACCAGTGCGGCTAAAGCCCCTGGAAGCCTCCCTGCAGTTACCATGGGAACCGTGCTGTCTTTGTCACCCAGCTACCGAAAGGCGGCCCTGTTTGAAGATGGACCGGCCACTGTGGGCCACTACACAGCCGTCCAGAACAGCAAGAACGCCAAAGACAAGAACCTGAAGCGCCACTCGCTCATCAACGTGCTCCCCTGGAAGCGGATCGTAGCGGTGTCAGCCAAGAAGAAAGGTTCCAAGAAGGTGCAGCCCAATGGCACCTACCAGAACAACGTTACCCACCTGAACAATGAGAACCTGAAGAAGTCGCAGTCATGCGCCAACCTGTCCACCTTCACCCAGGATCAGAGCACTCCAGCTCTCACCAAGAGCTCCAACAATACAACATCGTCTGTCAAGAAGGCCCCCCTGACAAACTCCAATGTGGCCCCTGGCACCCCTAAGAGAGTGATCGTCCAGGCCTCCACCAGCGAGCTGCTGCGCTGCCTTGGGGACTTTCTGTGTCGACGCTGTTACCGGCTGAAGCACCTGTCACCCACTGACCCAGTGCTGTGGCTGCGCAGCGTTGACCGCTCCCTGCTGCTCCAGGGCTGGCAGGACCAGGGATTCATCACCCCCGCCAATGTGGTCTTTGTCTACATGCTGTGCCGTGATGTAGTCTCCTCTGAAGTGGCCACGGAGCACGAGCTGCAAGCTGTGCTGCTCACCTGCCTCTACCTGTCTTACTCCTACATGGGAAACGAGATCTCTTACCCACTCAAGCCATTTTTGGTGGAAAGCTCCAAGGAGACCTTCTGGGACCGCTGCCTGTCCATTATCAACCTGATGAGCGCCAAGATGCTGCAGATCAACTCTGACCCGCACTACTTCACTCAAGTGTTTGCCGACCTTAAGAACGAGAGCCAGAAAGAGGAGGAGAGGAGCCGCCTGCTCATCGGCCTGGACCGGTGAGGGGATGCTGGGGGGATGGGGAGGGTGGGGGGAGAAGAGGGGGGGTGCGGGGAGGTGGGGGCACACTCCAATCTGGGATGTAAAAAAGAATATTTGTGATGCTTATTATTTATTACTGTCCAAACTGCTGAGAAACTAGACTGATTCGGAAGTGTTTGACACTCATACCAACTTTGTATCTTGCAGGAGTGATTGATGGATGGAGGGGGGGGTCATGTTTATTTCATATGTTTGCATTGCGTGTTTGAGGTCACAAAGGTCACCAAAAAATGGGGCTTAGAGTTTAAAAAAAACTATTTTCAATCCAGCTAAGGATGGGTTCATCAATACAACCAAGAATGAAAGCCTTTTTTTTTTTTGGACAATGATATATAAACAAAGAAATGCCAGACTTGGGTAAATCCTTTGCTAACATGCAGATATACTATATCTATATGAAATACTGAAACTCTTAAAAAGAAAAAAGACCAAAAAATTGTTTTGAAAAGGAAACATACATCTACAGCAATGAATGTGGACAGGACTGAGGCTGCAGCAGTGACCTTCTGACTGTTTGACGATGTGATGTGCACTGCCTACTTACTGCAGGAGGGTGAGGGCCATCGCCTGACTGGCTTTCTTCACGGATGAGCAGGCACCCCAGGCCGAAAAACCTGCCTCTCTGGAATGCCAACACCCACGTCCCCTCCATTAATACAGATACGACTGGACATTTTTCCCTGCGATGCATATCTGGCCATCTAAGGAAAAGACAGCGGGGGGGGCCATCAGTGCTGGATCCATATTTTCGTGGGTTTCTGTTTACGGCTCTACACTGACCGGATGGACAATAAGCACTGCATTGTGGAACTTTTGATAAAAAAAGAAAAAGACAACAGCCAGTGGACACGTGGCCAGTCACAAGCGGCCATATGCTGTGTGTGCTCAGAAAGACCTACTTTATTTTCATCTAGAAAAAAAATAAAGCCAGTTAATGGATGTTTTACTCCAAGGCTTGCACCTGTGGAGGTTATTTATTGCTTTTCTGAATCAAGTTTTCTTTGATTTTTTTTCTTTCGTT